>JAYJMB010034153.1:0-34950 GCA_036873735.1 Pouteria campechiana
GTTAAGGTTCTTCTAAGAGCATGATTTTCTGCTTTAATTTGCTCAAGTTCTATATTTATATTCTGATCAATTTTGAGCAATGTATTTTCTTATTTTAATTTGGAGCATTCATAAATTATTCTTTCAAGTTCTCTTTTAGTTTCCTTATGTTTAGCTGTTTTAAAATCTGAATACAATTCTTCTAATAATTCTTCAATATCAAAAATTTCAGGTTTCGAATTTACCTCATCATTGTGGATGGCCATAAAGCTTATTCCTGTATGATATTCTTCGTGACCCTTTTCTTTGGAGTTGAGTGAGCTGAATTGAGCTTCATTTTCTTCTTCTTCTTCTTCACTCGAGCTTTCTTGCATTATGTTTTCCAGCATTTCCCATGTAGCCATAGCTTTCTTCTTCTTTTCAAATTTCCTATTATTAGAAATATTCTTTTTGTCGAAGTAAGAGTTATACCTTTTCTTCTTGTCTCCTTGCTTTTTATCTGGTTTTGGATAGTCAAACTTCATATGATTAGGCTTGTTACAATTGTAACAGATTGGAACTTCCTTTTTCTTATCTTCGCTTTTGAATTTCTTGGAATTGTTTCCAAATCTTTTCTTCTTCAGCATATTTCTAAATCTTCTAGTTATCATTGTTATATCCTCATCATCTTCACTAGTTGAGGTTTCTTCTAAAGGTTCTCCATTTTCTGATTCTGCTTATTATTTTCTTATCTTTGACTTCTTCCAGTGCTTTTTATTTCATTAGGACTTCATGGGTCATGAGTGATCCCATGAGTTTTTCTACTATCATCTTTGTTATATCTTTCGCTTCCTGTATAGCAATCACTTTAGGCATCCAGTGTCTAGGCAGAGATCTCAAAATTTTCTTTACTAGCTTGGTTTCTTCATATTTTTCTCCTAATTCTTAAAATTGTTAGTGATTTTCTAAAATCTTCCAAACATTTTAGAAATGTATTCTGATTCCTTCATAATGAAGGCTTCATATTCCTGCACTAGAAGATTTATTTTAGTTTTTTTACCTAATTTGTGCCTTCATGTGCTACCTTAAGTTTATCCCATATTTCCTTAGCTGAATCACATGCAAAAATCTTTTCAACCTCAGAAGAAGTTAATGCACAGAAGAGGTAGTTCTTTACCTTATCATCACGTTCTATTGCTTGTATATCTTCCGGAGTATATTTGTCATCAATGTTAGTGATATTCTTTACACTTTTCACTACAAGCCACAATTGGTAATCTTTGGCAGTTAAGAAATTTTGCATTCTTATTTTTCAATACCTATAGGTACCATCAAATAAAGGGGGTCAGGAAGTAGATTGTCCTTCAACAAATGTATTGTGGAACAAACCGGCCATTTGAATCTCTTCACAAGTTAATATATTACTAATCAAAATTTAACTAGTGAAGCCTGCTCTTATACCACTTGTTGGTCCCTTACACAATCGTAGCTCCAAAGGGGGGGGTGGGGTGAATTGAGCTTTTAAAACTTTTGGCCAAATCAAATGATCAAAGTACTGAATGAATAAATAAAATAAATTGCACAACATACAACACAAGATTTTTATAGTGGTTAGGCCCTTCCTGGGTTCCTACTCCACTTCTCTGATTCAGTCTCCTCTACTGATTTGGGTATCACTAACACCTTGATCAACCTGATCAAATACGCATTAGCTTTTTCACAAGCTCACCAACTGACTTACTAGTTTTCCAAGCTAACTAGAAACTTTTACAACTTGTTAGTTTCCAAAGCTTACCAATGGACATGTATTATTTGAGTAAGTTCCCTACTTGCTTATCTTAATACATAAACACCAAGAACTTTGCTTGTGTTTCCAAATATTAAAATGAAGTGTAAAGATTTATGCTTCTTATTTAGGCAGATTTGTACATAAATTTAGAACTTTAAGTAAATGAATAAGCAATAAGAGTAAAAGATTCAAACTGCTTGATTGAGAAGCGATTTAGACTTTGAGAGCTCTGACAGAGTTGTAGCTGTTGGAGTTAAAACCTTGAAGGAAGATTTTGAATGCTCAAAAACTTTAGCTTCTTGTGTTTTCTTGTATATTCAGTTATATTATCTTTTCTATCTGAACGCCTCTTTTATAGGCTGAGAGTGATTTTTCTGTTGTTGTCTTTGGCAAACTTTAAAACGTTCGAAAATATTTTTCTTCACCTTACACTTTGTTTAACATCTATCTTTGCAGCAATCTAGTATCAATCTGTAACTTTTTCGCTGACTTTTCTTAATGTTCACATGAGTATCAGAGGCTCTGAAGTGGCTTCTTCGGTTACTCCGAAGTGACGAGTGAATAGATAATGTTTTGAATGATTTTGGATGCTCTGAATTATTTTCTTCAGATTTTCCGAAGTGAGGTTAAACCATTCTATTTGCGACAGCTCTTTGTAGAGAGGATTTCAGATTTTTCAAACCTTTGATGCTTTACAAAAGGTGACTTCGAAGTACTATTCAACTACTCCGAAATTTGCTTGCTGACTCCCAAGTAAGGTTTTGACGACTCCGAAGTAAGGTTGCTGACTCCGAAGCATATTTTGACATCTTTGAAGCAAGTCTAGTTTATTTTGAAGCTTAACTCCGTGATTTTGAAGCATGTTTGGTTTACTCCGAAGCATGACTCTAAGATTCTAAAGCGTATTTGATTAACTTCGAAGTATATGTTCATAGCTCCAAAGCTTGCCTAACAAACTCTGAAGTATGTCTTGTTGATTTCGGAGTGTACTGTGACAACGCCGAAATTTTTATGAAGACTTCCAAGCATGCTGTGACGATTCTTAAGCTTGCTATGATGATTCTGAAGATTCTTTGTTGGTTCCAAAGTATGCTATGATGGTTCCGAAGCTTTCATGTTGACTCTAAAGTATGCTTGTGATTACTCTGAATCATATTGTGACAACTTTGAAGCTTATCTTGAACTAACTCCAAAGCTTTCCAATTAACTCCAAAGTGCGTTATGATGACTCCGAAGATGTTATAGTTGGATCCAAAGCAAGTCTTGAATAGTTTAAAATTTTTATTTTCTTGTTTTAAGTATATATGAAATTTATATACTTATTTTTAATGAGCATTTACTTTGTTTCTTTCTTTGATCAACATGAAGGTTAGTCTCAAGTTGAGTATGGGTAAATGTTTCTACAAAATACTTGAGAATAAATTGTTAGTACCTTAAAGTTTCACTCATGTCTTTGCTCATCATCAAAACTTACTTGGTTAAGAATGTTCATCATTAAAATCAAATTAGATAGTATGTTCAACACATGTAACTTGAATGGTTAAAGCCATGATTAATGAGCTGAAATTACATCCATCTGTGATTGGGAAAATCAAAGTTGTTTTGGGATTTTAGCTATGAATGAAATTATTTTGTGAAAATTAGATTCTCTTACAAATTTGAAAATGTTTGGATATGGAATTGGTTGCACTAAAAAGCTAATTGGTTTCCAAGGGTGAATAGAAATTTTGAGTTCTAAATTGGGGTGTCCCCATAGGGAATTTTACATTGTGAAACTTTGGAGAAATCCGACTAGTGCTATGTGGGCACATTTTAAAGCTTAAAGGGAGTTGTATTTTTTTTCCTTCATGGGCCATCAATCAATTAAGTGGAATTTAGATTTTATTTTATTTTATTAATATTAATTTTTGGTGTATTGGCATGTTGTCAAAAATAAGATTAATAAAATTAAGGTGATGACGAATTATCATTAATCCTAAGATTGAAAAATAGGATTTTTGATAAATCAGAAATTAAATGGTGATATAAAAATTTCATAGATATGGCAGATATGAGACTTTTATGGCATGCATTTATTTCTATATCATGTAATTTGTTTTGATTATTTAAGTGTAAAATTTAATATTACTAAGACTTATTAAAATGATTGTGCATCAATAATAATATTTCATTTTGCATTTAATTGATTATTTATTTATGTACTTTGGAATTAGGGAATTAGAAATAAATTTCCTAAAATTTATAGGATGTCAAGATTATTATATATGATTTTGATGATAACAAAACTTGTATTAAGATAAAATAATATGTGTTCTTAAATCGTTAACAATTATATGCATAATTATGATTTGATAAATGTTATTTGATAATGTGAAATGTATACATAATAATGAATGCTTAATTATGCATATATACATCTTTTACTTCATGATGCATTTAACCTCAGTTATCATTCTTTAATGTGTTAATTTGTTGAATCATATTTAGCATTATACTTTATTAAGATATCATATTAAGTGCTTAAATGAAATGAATGTTATCCTTACTCACAACATGTGTAAATTATAAGGATAAATATGTTTTGTTAAAATGATATATACATTCTGATTATATGTTGCTAACAATGTAGCAAGTGCAGAAAACTTTTAAGTGTAGAACTACCATCAACAACCTCAACCATCTACTACGTTCTAAAGGGATTAATGTTGAAGATCATGAAAGAAGAAGAAAAAAAAAGGCTTTGAAGACGAGCTACAAGGAGCTTGCTTTGTCTGTTAAATCCAATGAGAAATTTCCATAGACAAATGCAATGACAGTTGAAGACAAAGCCATGTCAGGTAACATAAAGTTGTTTGAGATATTTGAACTATCAATTGGCCAGAGTTTGTTTGAGTCAAAGCAAGAAGAAGCAATTTCATCATGCGCTCAGACAAATGAAGAAAGACAAAGTAGAAGCAACTTCGCTTGAGGAAAAATAGACAAATCAAGAATGAAGTAAGCAAGAAGTTGCAAAGATGAACTCCATCTATTGCTCGAAAAATGATGAAAGAACTCAATTACGTCTACAACATCAAAATTCATCTATTATTATAGACAAAGTGGAAGACAAAGTGGAAGCTATACAGTGAGGAAAGACAAAACTGCATAGACAAAGTACCTACTTACACAAGTGAATTTCAATGCATAGACACATTCGTCTACAACTTACTACAGACAAACCTATAGATGAAGTACAGATCCTAATTTATTTAAGACAAAATAAAGTAGAGTTTGCCTGATACTTTCAACAAACAAATGTGGAACAAAAGAAGAACATCATAATTCGTATGTTCGAGTAGACAAAATAGAGTTTGTTTGACAATCAGTTCAACTTCGTATATGGCACCAGAGTTCATCTGTTATTTATAATAGATAAATCATACTCATGAAGGATCAACTAATAGACTAATATCAAGGGAGAATTCATCTAAAACTTATGGCAAACAAAGAGAGGCTGTGACTTGTCAGAGAAAAATTAATTTATGTAACTTCCATCTAAATGGCATCTACACTTGTGCTTTCATCATGCAAACTCGTTTCAGTCACCATTTTCAGCAATAAGCGGCGCTGCAAGTTTTTCAGTTATGTCAAGTCAAAATAAGAAAAGACATTTCAACAACAGCTCTTCCTCTTTGTAAAAGAGTGGCATTATAGTAACTCAAGAAAAATCAGAAGGAATGCACCCCAACCACAGAAATCACAACGGTCGTTTATATTCAAAGCTATTCTCATTCCTACATCAATCCCAACTTTGTCCCTTGTAACAGTCAAGTTTTTGAAGATCTATTTAAGGAGATTAGTTGGATGATTCAAAGGTGGTGAAGGAAGACATTTTAAATGAGTTTAACCTTATACAAATCCTTCCACCTATGGCCAAGAGCTTAATCCGTCATCTATCTTTTATGACCTTCAATCTGCATATCTATATGGCCATTGAGTTTACATTTTTGGAATTTTTTTTGAATTACTAGATGTAAAAGATCTCATTTTTCCCTGTGCTTAAATGTGTATTAGTTTCTGGTTAATCTGAAAACCAGTGAGTTTGTGGTGAGCTCGGAAAAACTACATTGCATGAGTTATTAGTGAGATTTGGAAAACCATCAAGTTTGTTGGTTCAAAATTAATAAGTTTCCTAGTGAGCTTGTGAAAACTATAAGAGTTTTGGAAGCACTATATCTATGCCCTTTGGGGTTGGAATCTAGAAGAGTGTTGGGAACATTGTTTACGCCTCCTAGAGCTGGCATATAGAAGAGTGTTGTGAGCACTATTGTATTTCCATTATATAGGATATAGTGGAACCCAAGGCATAAAAAGTGCGTGCTCTTAAAAGATAGGATGTAGGGATGAGGTTCCCAAACCATTATAAAAATCATGTTGTTTGCGTGTGTTCGTTTATTTGTTTTATCCTTCATCACTTTACTGCTTTATTATTTATTCTACAACGCACTATACATAAGCACGAAAAGAGAAAAATGGTTCAATAGGAATGGGATGCCCTAAAATCTGGAGGCACAAGTAAATTCATTTCGTTGGTTGAAAAGGTATTTTATATGTATATTTATTGAAACTTGGAAAAATTAGTAAGATAGCTTGATAAGCATGACTAATGGATTGAGTATATGATGAATTGGATGAAATTTTAGTAGTAAAAATGACCTAAAAGTGACATAGGCAAGCCGCATGTGTATCTATCTGCATGCATCATCAGAGCACTATATTGGTAGCAACTTAAAATTTGCTCCATCAGTTTCATCTTTTAGTCATTTTCATTCCAGCTCCCTTCCAATGTTTTCCCCTAATTAAAAAGCCCCAATTCTTATGAAATTCGATGCTAAACCACTAGGAAATCGATGACAATCAACCCAGCAACACTCTGACATCAAGGAAACTCAAATATCGGTGAATTCGAACCATTAGGATTGATGGGAATTCTGGGATTTCAGTCTACATTCTAAGTTTGGAGATTTCAACCGGGGGGAAACTGAGTGGTTAGTCATTTCTACTAGCAAGTAATCATTTCTATTAATTAGATTTCTTTAATTTTCACTTAAAGGATGATTTGGGGTATATGGGATGTTGGATCATAGGGGAAATAAGAATTTAATGGTGAATTGGGTGTTATGATCATTACTTGAGATGTAATTCATGTTAAAATATTATTAATTGTAAATTGGAGAAGAAATCCCAACCTATCTGTGGCTGGAATTAAGAAATCTAAAAGTTGTACATTAGGTGTTTGATAGAATGACACGAAGATAGGTGTAGTATGATTAACTCTTGATAGTGATCCCTTAATCACCCCTTAATTCTGATTTAAACTAAGAAGGGAGTAAACCCTACAAGGGGTGGAATTATCAACTTGGGTTTGGGTGAAAGTTAATGAGGCATTTTGAAGTTTGAATAAATAAACACTAATGAGATATGTGTTTTGCATATAGGACTGTGAATCATCGAGCTAGAGTTGGCTTTTAAGAATCTAAGGCAAAGGAGGAGTGTATAGGTAGAGTATAAGGTAAGCAAGTTACTTTTGTACTAATAATTTTCTGTACTTAAATATGTATTTCAGGTAATAGTAATCATTTTTGAACAAGACCTTGATGAATATAATGACAGTGTAAATCATGAATGTTTGGTTTCCTACTATGTAAAACATGAAGCATAACATATTGTTATGAATTGCATGTAAGTAATTATAGTTGGATGAAAATATGTATACATATATACATATACATATACATAGACATATATACATATATACATACATATATATACATATATATACATATATATATATATAATCTATAAATGGTTGGCAAGACATAATATTCTTGTTAGTAAGAACAACTTGGGTTTAAACTTACATTTTTGTTGGGAGTATATGTATTTACATGTGTTGAAATATGTATAAGATCAAGGAGGAAATGAATGAAATTGTGGATTTAAGTTATTGTAAGTTGAGTATTATGAAGTTTATTAAAAGAAATTTAGGAATAAATGCATTATGTGTAAAGGGGGATAGTATCACATATATAATAAAATAGGTGGGAATAATGGATGGGTATCTAGGTTAACTGAGGTGGATTGAGAGGTAATTAAGGTGTTTAACTAGGAGAAACAAAGGAACCAAGAAGTTGGCTAATAGGGCAAGCTTCTGAGCAAAACAAGTGAGCAACAAGGTCCATGCCGTGACACAAAATTCCTATGTCATGGCATGGAACTCACAAAGTGCACGGAATAGGAGATAGCACGAGCCATGCCACGGCACAACGTTTTCATACCGTGGCACAAACTTTTCATGCCACAGCACTAGTTTGCTATGAATAGTGATTTCCCCCAATTTTACTGAATTTTGCATATTTTATAAAATTGATTATATTTATGGTAATTATGCTATTTTGTATGTTTTGTTGTAATATTTTTGATAAACATTAGAAACAAAATGAGATCACAAGAATTGTTATGTTATTATAAACATTGAATGACATGGGGATATATTATTTAAGTAATTTGAGTTGAGTAATTTGGTTAAGAATAAGATGCCTACCAAAATATCATTAAGTGTATTTGAGTTTGTGTGGATGCCGAGATGAATTTCTTAGTTATTCATAGTTGGTGATGTTGCCAAGAATGGTGAAGAGACCAGGTTTGGCCTATTTTGTGAAAGCCTTAGACTTGGCATAGTGGAAAACTTGGCAGGGGGCTACCCATCCTGTCAAATTAGAGAATAATCGACACCTTCAGGGTGATTGTTGCCAGAGTAGCTATATGGTGGCATTAATGTGTAAGAATCACTATTTATAATATAAGTTAAGATCAAAACCCTATAGTATGTATCAATAAATATTATATCTGTTTGCCTAAATTGATGTAGATAGAGAACCTGGCACCCTGTCTTGCAGTGCAGGTGAGATATATTAGATGGCAACGATGATGTCATCATGAATCTTTCCACATTCATAGCTGGGGTTACAAGAAGAAACTGATCATACATCTAACAGAGAAAAAGGTACATTGAATTATAAAGAATGAGTTGTTAGAGACTATATATAAATACCTATAAAGCATGACTACATCCATTGGGTTATGACTGAGTCCACTTTGTTTGTGGTTGTGCTCACTTTGTTCGTGGTTGTATACACTTTGTAGTGGCCGTGTCTACTTAGTTATGGTCTCTCGAGCATGGTACTGGTTGGTGCAGGAAAATTATGACATGGTTTGAGAGAAATGTGATGAAGTGACTGCAGTGATCAATGGAACAGAATGAGTAAATAGGAAAAGTATTCAGTGGTCTAATTGGGTGAGTTACCTCATGGGGTTAGAGACTGTGATATGATTGGTTACCAAAGTATCATGATATTAGTTCCATTTGCATAAGTAAATGCTCTGTTTCACAATGATATTTTACTAATTATTGTTTATTTGTTTATCTGCTTACTGAGTTTCCCAGACTCTCCCTATTTTATTATTTTTTTAGCTAATAGGTCAGAAGATGGAGCCCAACATGGGGTTGGAGCTCAAGAGAGGGTCAATCCACAATATTTAAACTTTCTTATCTTTTTGTCATATTTTGAAATGTATAATAAAATGTAATTTGTGAGAAATATTGGTGATATAAGTAATGTAAATTTAAAATGTATAAATCATGATAGCTTGCATGTCATTATTATAGTAGGGAGGGTATGCTTTTCCACACTCTGCCATTATAGAGCAACTAAGCTTCTGGGCCTTTGTTGGTGTTTGTGATGGTTTAAAATTGTATTGTGATCGTATATGATTGTATTATACAGGTCTTATAAGGGTTAGTTCAGGGGTGACTCTGGCCATGAGCTCTCCTATTACGGCCCTTGTAGTGCCTAAGAAGGCAGGGCGTTGCAGAGTGATATTAGAGCTAGCTATGCCTAACACTTAGAATAAGGGTGTAGATAAATCCTTGAACTGTAATGGTAAAAGTGTTGAACTAAGTGAAAGCTTGACATGCATAGTTTTCAAAACAATAGAACATGGAGGAACATTAGTATAAGATGAGAATTGAAATGTTATACTAATAAGATGGGTCAATATCTTAATCTCATATTGTTATATGATCATCTACTCTTCCTTATACAGTAATGGCACCAAGGAAGAGAGTAGATAAGGGTAAAGGCCCCATGGTGGAGGTTGAGTCATCGAGAAGGACTACCCGACCTCGAGTGATGGGGGTTGTTATTAGAGAGGCTCAAGCTAAATCTTTTAAAGATAATGAGATACCTAAGACAACCCATAATGAAGTTGAGGAAGTAGTTGTTGAGCCTGAATAAGGGCATATTGAGGCAGAATCTACAAGGACAGATAGGCCAGGTACTGCGAGTCCTAGAGGTGAGGCAATTCCGCCTATGTTGCCCCAAACTATGACACTAGAATTCGATGCCATTATGACGATGATAGCGAGTATTGCCCAGACTTTACAAAATTTGGTTCAAACTCAAAAGAGGCGCGTAGGGGAGCAGATCAAATTTATAAAAAAGAAATGTACTAAGGAAAATGAATAGGGGCATTGGAAAAGATCAAAATCTGAAATGAGTTGTACAACAATATCTCAAAGGACTTGTAATTATTGTAAGAAACTGGGACATTGGAAATCTGACTGTCCCATATTATTGAAGAAGTCAGGAGGAAGGCCAACTAGATCAACTCTAGGACAGATGAGGGAAACTAATCAAGGGTCGAATCAGCCACGGGATCCGGGACAACAAAGACCACTTGCTTTTTATGTGGTGAGACTGGTCACATTTGGCAAAATTGTTCTACTTTTGGGTGGAGCTAAAGTGTCACCTCCTAAGTGATATTATCACCTAAGCGTGGAGGGGGCCATATGAGAGGCAGAGGTCGCGGACCTAATATAACTCTTAGATGTTAGAGCAAAAATCACAGACCTCCTATGACTGTGGTGACAAATGCCCACGAAGCTCAAGCAATAGATCATACGGTTACTAGTAATCTTTTTGTTTACAATTGCATGACATATATATTATTTGATCCAGTGCCTCTCAGCCTGTCCCCCTTGCATTTGTAAATAGAGCTGGTTTATCTAAATACCCCATACATCATGTGATAGAGGTGTCCACTCTATTGAAAGTGCTTAGTATAGTTACAAAAGCTTATTATGAGGTACTTATAATGATCAAGAGCTAATAGTTTTATGTAAATTAATTGTGTTAAACATGGAGGGTTTGGACATTATATTGGGTATAGATTGGTTAATCAAATATGAAGCTAAAATGGATTGTAAAGCTAAGCAGGTAACCTTAAAGACCCCGATAAAGTGAAAATTATCTTTAGAAGTTCCCCTGAAGGCAAAACTCCTAAACTTGAGTCAGCCACAAAGGCTCTCAGCCTAGTGCATAATGGGTGTGAAGTGTTCTTAGTCTTAGCTATCGACAACCACTCCAAGCATCCACCGTTGGAGGATATACCAAATATACCAGTAGTACGAGATTTTTTAGATGTATTTCTAGGCGAATTGTTTAGATTACCTCCTGAACAAGAAGTAAAATTTTGCATTGACCTCCAACTAGGGGCAGAGCCAATTTCTAAGGCCCCATACCAGATGGCACCAATGGAATTGGCAGAGTTAAAGGTGCAGTTGTAGGACTTAATGGACAAGGTATTCATCCGTCCTAGCATGTCACCATGGAGCACACTAGTGTTATTTGTTAAGAAGAAGGATGAAAGTCTGTGACTATGCATCAATTATTGGGAACTGAATAAAGTCACCATCAAGAATAAATATTCATTGCCCATGATAGATGATCTATTAGATCAGTTGTAAAGAGCTATAGTATTTTCTAAAATAAATTTGCAGTTTGGATATCATCAATTGAGTATTAAGCCAGCAAATGTCCATAAGACTACATTTAGAACTCGACATGGGCATTATGAATTTTTGGTAATGCCATTTGGGTTAACAAATATTCCTGCAATTTTAATGGATCTAATGAATAAGATGTTCAAACCCTATCTAGATCATTTTGTGATATTTTGATTTTATTCAAAAGACAAAGAGGAGCATGAACCACGTTTGAGGATGGCTTTGCAGAATTGAGAGAGGAAAGGCTCTATGCCAAATTAAAGAAGTGTGACTTCTAGATGAATAGTGTGGATTTTCTAGATCTCAAGAGAGGGCATTTCTATAGATCCTCATAAAATAGAGGTCGTGGTGAATTGGCCTAGACTGAGCATCATCACTGAGGTTATAAGTTTCTTGGGATTATCAAAAATTTGTCAAAGGATTCTCCTGTATTGCTATGCCACTAACACAGTTGACTTATTAAGGGGTCCCATTTGAGTGGAATGATCAGTATGAGGCTGCCTTCCAAGAATTAAAGAGGTGGTTAGTGGAGGCACTAATACTTGCACTTCCGTCAAGATAGAGCGGGTTTGTGATGTGTAGTGATGCATCTAAGAAAGGATTGAGTTGTGTTTGATGTGGAATGGCAATGTGATAGCTTATGCCTTACATCAGTGACAACCTCATGATACAACTACCCAACCCATGATTTGGAATTAGTAGCAGTGGTGAAAATATAAAGATAATATTTTTACAAGAAAATGTGATGTATATACTGATCATAAAATTCTGAAGTTCAGAAAGAACTGAATATTAGGTAGAGGAGATGGTTAGAATTGTTGGAAGATTATGATCTGAATATTCAATATCATCTAGGCAAAGCAAATGTTATAGCCAATGCCTTAAGCAGGAAATCTTGAAGCAATCTAGCAAGTATGTTAATATAAAAGAAAGAATTATTTGAAGAATTGAAGAGCCTAGATCTACATGTTGGGATGAAAGGTATAGTGACCCAAATGTGCCAATTAAGTATTCGATCTACTCTAGTAGATAAAATCTTAGCAACTCAAGAAGAGTCATCTGAGGGAGAATACTAGAAATGAAGCTGCGCGTATAGCAAAATGAGTTGCCAAACTTCTTCATTGGTGCAGACAATCTTTTAAGATACAAAAATCTATTGGTTGGTACTTCCATTGCATTGACACCATTGTTGAGCGGGATCCATGATGTGTTCTATGTGTCATCTCTAGGGAAATATAAACTTGATCCCTCCCATGTATTAACATTCGAAGAAATCTACGTTAAGAGAAACTTGTAGTAGATTGAATAACCAACTCGAATATTGAATAACAAGGACAAATAATGGAGAAATAAAGTTATTTGCCTAGTAAAAGTACAATAGAATCAACACATGGGAAAAGAAGCAACCTGGGAACTCAAAGAGTTGATGAGGATAAAGTATCCTTACTTATTTGGTTAAGTTTTAAGGTCAAAACTTTTTATAAGGGGGGTGAAATGTGACACCCTGAAATGTAGAAGTACGAGTAAATTCGTTTCGTTGGTTGAAAAGGTATTTTGTATTTATATTTATTGGAAACTTGGAAAAATTAGTAAGATAGCTTGATAAAATTGTGAAGGCATAACTAATGGATTGAGTATATGATGAATTGGATAAAATTTTAGTAGTAGAAATGACCAAAAAGCAACATAGGCAAGCTGCATGTGTATCTATCTACGTGCATTGCCAGAGCACTATATTGGTAGCAACTTAAAATTTGCTCTGTTAGTTTCGTCTTTTAGTCATTTTCATTCCAGCTCTATTCAAACATTTTCCCCTAATTGAGAAGCCCCAATTCTTGTGAAATTCGACACTAAACACCTAGGAAATTGACGGCAATCAACCTAGCAACACTCCGACATCAAGGAAACCTAGATATTGATGGATTCAAACTGTGAGGATTGATGGGAATTCTGGGATTTCACTCTACAGTCCAAGTTTGTAGATTTCAACTGGGGGAAACTAAGTGGTAAGTCATTTCTACTAGCAAGTAATCATTTCTATTAATTTGATTTCCTTAATTTTCACTTAAAGGATGATTTGGTGTATATGGGATGTTGGAACATGGGGGAAATAAGAATTTAATGGTGAATTGGGTGTTATGATCATTACTTGAGATGTAATTCATGTTAAAATATGATTAATTATAAATTGGAGAAGAAATCCCAACATAACTGTGGCTGGAATTAAGAAATCTAAAAGTTGTACATTGGTGTTTGATAGAATGACACTAAGATAGGTGTAGTATGATTAACTCTTAATAGCGATCCCTTAATCACCCCTTAATTCTGATTTAAACTAAGAAGGGACTAAACCCTAGAAGGGGCAGGTTAGGGTGAAAGTTAATGAGGCATTTTGAAGTTTGAATAAATAAACACTAATGAGATATGTGTTTTGTATATAGGACTGTGAATCATTGAGCTAGAGTTGGCTTTTAAGAATTGAAGACAAAGGAGAAGTGTATAGGTTGAGTATAAGGTAAGCAAGTTACTTTTATACTGATAATTTTCTGTACTTAACTATGTATTCTAGGTAATAGTAATCATTTTTGAACATGACCTTGATGAATGTAATGATAGTGTAAATCATGAATGTTTGGTTTCCTACTATGTAAAACATGAAGCATAACATGTTGTTATGAATTGCAGATAAGTAAATATAGTTGGATGTGATATGCAAATGGGTGAGAAGACATAATGTTCTTGTTAGTAAGAACAACTTGGGTTTAAACTTACATTTTCGTTGGGAGTATATGTATTTACATATGTTGAAATATGGATAAGATCAAGGAGGAAATGAATGAAATTGTGGATTTAAGTTATTGTAAGTTGAGTATTATGAAGTTCGTCAAAAGAAATTTAGGAATAAATGCATTATGTGTAAAGGCGGATAGTATCACATATATAATAAAATAGGTGGGAATAATGGATGGGAATCTAGGTTAACTAAGGTGGATTGAGAGGTAATTAAGGTGTTTAACTAGGAGAAACAAAGGAACATAAGAAGTTGGCTAACAGGGCAAGCTTCTAAGCAAAACAAGTTAGCAGCAAGGTTCATGTAGCAACACAAAATTCCCATGTCATGGCATGGAACTCAAAAAGTGCACGGAATAGGAGATAGCGGGGGCCATGCCGTGGCACAAAATTTTCATGCCGCGACACCAGTTCTCTGTGATAGTGATTTCCCTAAATTTTTCTGAATTTTGCATATTTTGTAAAATTGAGTGTATTTATGGTAATTATACTATTTTGTATGTTTTATTGTAATATTTTCATTAAACATTAGAAACAAAATGAGATCATAAGAATTGTTATGTTATGATAAACATTGAATGACATGGGGATATATTATTTAAGTAATTTGAGTTTAATGATTTAATTGAGCATTAATTGAGTTGAGTAATTTGGTTAAGAATAAGATCCTTGCTAAAATATTGTTAAGTGTATTTGGGTTTGTGTGCATGCCGAGATGAATTTCTTGGTTATTCATAGTTGGTGATGTCACTAAGAATTGCAAAGAGGCCAGGTTTGGCCTATTTTATGAAAGCTTTGGACTTGGCACAGTGGACAGCTTGGCAGGGGGCCACTAGTCTTGTCTAATTAGAGAATAATTGACACCCTCAAGGTGATAGTTCCAGAGTGGCAATATGGTGGCGTTAATGTGTAAGAATCATTATGTATAATATAAGTTAAGATCAAAACCCTATAGTATATATCACTAAATATTATATTTGATTGCCTCAATCGATGTACATAGTGAACCTGGCACCCTGTCTTGCAGTGCAGGCGAGATATATTAGATGGCAACGATGATGTCATCATGAATCTTTCCACATTCATAGCTGGGGTTACAAGAAGAAACTGATCATACATCTAACAGAGAAAAAGGTACATTGAATTATAAAGAATGAGTTGTTAGAGACTATATATAAATACCTATAAAGCATGACTACATCCATTGGGTTATGACTGAGTCCACTTTGTTTGTGGTTGTGCTCACTTTGTTCGTGGTTGTATACACTTTGTAGTGGCCGTGTCTACTTAGTTATGGTCTCTCGAGCATGGTACTGGTTGGTGCAGGAAAATTATGACATGGTTTGAGAGAAATGTGATGAAGTGACTGCAGTGATCAATGGAACAGAATGAGTAAATAGGAAAAGTATTCAGTGGTCTAATTGGGTGAGTTACCTCATGGGGTTAGAGACTGTGATATGATTGGTTACCAAAGTATCATGATATTAGTTCCATTTGCATAAGTAAATGCTCTGTTTCACAATGATATTTTACTAATTATTGTTTATTTGTTTATCTGCTTATTGAGTTTCCCAGACTCTCCTTATTTTATTATTTTTTTAGCTAATAGTTCAGAAGATGGAGCCCAACATGGGGTTGGAGCTCAAGAGAGGGTCAATCCATAATATTTAAACTTTCTTATCTTTTTGTCATATTTTGAAATGTATAATAAAATGTAATTTGTGAGAGATATTGTTGGTGTGAGTAATGTAAATTTAAAATGTATGAATCATGATAACTTTCATGTCATTATTATAGTAGGGAGGGTATGCTTTTCCACACTCTGCCATTATAGTGCGACTAAGGTTCTGGGCCTTTATGGGTGTTTGTGATGGTTCAAAATTGTATTGTGATGGTATATGATTGTATTATACAGGTCTATTATACAGGTCTTATAAGGTTTAGTTCAGGGGAGACTCTAGCCGTGAGCTCTCCTATTACTGCCCTAGTAGCGCCTAAGAAGGTGGGGCATTACAAGGTATTAAGTAATCAATTTTCATATACCCAATTCTCCCATCGCTTCTTGGGTTAAGCTATATTATGGGATTCAAAAGTAGATAACTGTCTCTAAAACTAGCACATGAAGAGACAAAATCTCTAAATATAAAAATTTAGGGAAGATAATTTTGTCGATCATTAATCAAAAAATTATAGATTTTTATGTGTCGGGTTAAGTTCCCCAAACCCAAACCAAAATCGCCATTTATGTCAGCAAAAATCCTCTGTCCCACTCTATGCCGTATGAATGTTTGATAGAGTTCATCCATGCTTCTCATTTTGAGTTTAGATAGGTTTCAAATGACCAAAAACTAAAATTAGAGTTGTGTTCGATTTATTGTACCAAATTTGTGTTGATCTTTGATTAAATCAACCAAAAAATTAGATTGTGCGGCTAATGTAGGTTGCCAAAAATTCGATCCTATTGCCTAGATTTGTTAATCGAAAGCAACTAGAGAAAATCGTATTCTTAGTTTTGGATTCAAGTGACGTCCATTTCTTCTAGCTGTCGATATTAGAGCCATAGATTAGATCTTCTTATTCAGAAATCTTTAGACTTGAGTCTGATTAGATGGGGTAATGGTCCAACCGACCATAGCACCTAACCAGGTGAATGCATGCTGCCAGCATGTTCAACCCAGCTAGGCGGCAGCAGGTGAACAGTGCACGTGTTAGGTGGGCGACAGCAACGACAATGAGTGGTGGCGTGGTTGGAGGGGCAGGGTGATGGGTTTTTGGTTTAGCCATGGTCACTAACTGTGGGAAGACGAAAGAGTTTTATGTTTCTAGACAAGCCCAAAAGCAGAAAGCGAAATGAATGATTAGATTTAGAATTGAGATTTTGGTGTCCTTAGAAGTCCAATTTTAATAATTTTATAGTCAATTTCCACTTTTTTGGGCATTCTAGATTAGATGGATGGATCAAAATTTTCAAAACATGATTAAATCTCTAGATTTTATGCGAACAAATTTGAAGGGCCTAGATTTGTTCCCTTAGATGGTTGATTTGGTCCACAAGATCAATCTTGAGATGTTTATATTCCCTATTCCCATTTAATTTTCATGATTAATGGGCTCGGTGATTATTGATATATTAAGATAGATCATTTAGATGTGTCTACCCTTTTCACCTGTAGAGTTTTTAAAAACTCACACCTTGATTTCTATATTTTTTAGATGGTGTCGATCATCACTAAGGGAAAAATCAAGGGCTGGATTATTGAAGATCTTTGTGGTAGATTGAGGAAATTATTTTTTATTTTTATTTACTCTCCTCAATTTAAATTAGATGTAATAAGAAATAGTAACCATGTATTGAGAAGTGAATTTTATTCAATTATATTAGGAATCTTTTGAGCTTGATAATTTGATTGGTTCTTGAAATTTTATGTGTTGTTTATGTGTGTTTTTGTTTTGTGCATAGGTTGATTTAAGATTTGATGATTTAAACAAAATTATAGCAAGTTTGGAAGGAAAGAAAGTAGAAGTGGAAGCTAAAAATACTATTCATGTGAACATTACTATAACAACACTGTTACACTACTATTTTTGTCCACGGATAGCATATTGGGCACTATAGCGCCACGGTGTAGTGCTGCAACACCAGTCAGTGCGGAAACAATGTATATTTAGTAGTTTTTATGTGCAATTCAATGAGAAGTCCATAATTGGGTGAAATGAAATCCTAATTTGGGTTTTAGATGAAAAGGAGAGTTGCTGAGCAAGGGAAGGACATGATTTGGTGTAGGAAAGCAAGTTTTAGAAGTGATTTTTGAGTGCATTTGTTAGAGAATTGAAGAAAGCTTCAACTACAAATTGGGATTCCTTGTTCTTAATTATTCTTTTTTTTCTATTTTCACCATTTTTAGAATGAATGGGATTGTTTTTATTTTATTATGAGTAGCTAAACTTCTCTTTCTAGAGGAGAGATGGATCTTATATTATGATGTGATCGATTAGTTATAATATTGAGGTTTTCATTGGTTTATTTTTTATTATCTTACACTTAATGCTTTCAATTTATAGGTCATCTATTAAATTATTTTATTTTTAGGATTTGATGCTTGAGAGAGGTAATTCTAAATAGGATCTAGATATCGCAACATGAAATTCTAGATGATTCAAGGGAGCTTTTAGGTCTTGTGAAATTGTTTGCAAAAATTACAAATCTTAATGAGTTCTTGATCTTTCAATTTTTATAAAGATATTGAAATTGGAATTTTAAGAATATATACTTGACTTGGTGGTCAAGAGAGGGAGTTGAGTAAATTAAAATTCTTAATTTATAAACTAATAAAGTAATCAATATATAATGAGTTGAGAACACCTTAATTGAAATATAAGTGAAATGAATCCTCTAGAGCTTTTATTCATTGAATTCCTTCTACCAAAGTTTGCACGTGCTCTATTTACTTTCTATTCAATTTTTTTATTATTTATTATTTAAATAAATTTAATTATTTACTACAATATCTAGTGAATATTTGAAATTTACATTCCATGTAAAGACAATAACCCTTCTCATTAATATATTATAAATCTTGACACTGTATACTTGCAGTAAGATTTAGTGTGAATTAGTTTATGGCGCCATTGCTGAAGATTGTTTAAATTTTAATTTTCACTAATATTGTTATAAGATACTTTTAGTTTTAATTTGAATTTTTTTCACTTTATTTGAATTCTTTATCTTGTATTTTATTTAATTCCCTTTTTAAATTCATGATTTTGATAGTGTATGCAAAGCACTAGAACTTCTGATTTGGTTCCTTTTGACCCACAGATCGAAAGAACACTTAAAGATATCAGAAAGTTGAAGTGGAATAAATCTAGTTCAATGGAGGAGCAAAACCATCAATAGAGAGCAATAAATGATTATTTCAAGCTAGTGGTGAATGACAATTATTTTGGAGTTGCACATTAACGATTAATGCCAACAACTTTAAGTTAAAGCTTGCCTTGATCAATATGTGTTAAACCTAACCCTCTTTAATTAGCTTGATTTTGATGATGAACGTAATAACCAGTTAAGTTTTGATGATGAGTAAACATATAAATGAAAATTTAATGTACTAACAAATTACATTTCCAAGTGTTGCGGAAATAAATGAATAAAACAGATTAACTACATTAGGAAACTAACTTCAGAGTTGATGGGCAGCTTGTACAAGGTCACATTAAGTTGAAATCCACCACAATTAAGATTTTAGAGGAAGAATAACTAGTAAATACTCTAATATGGATAATTTTAAACTTAGAAAAAGATTTCAGATGCATTGGAATACTTCCGAGATCAAAAGGAACAACTTCAGAATATAAAGTAGCTATGAGAAGATTTGAAAGTCAAGTCTAAAGGCACAAAAACTAAGTTTGAAAGCTTCAAAGTATCTTCAAAAGATGCTTCAGATGGTGGACATGAGTTTCAGAGGTGAACTTCAAGTCTAATGATCTCAAAAGTTAAGTTTAGAAGATGTTGAAGTTGTCAGAAGGTCTAAAAGCTACGTTTGAAAGCTTTAGAATAACTTCAGAGGAAGATCTCCATGCTTCAGAATTCAGAAGAAACAATCAGAGTGTATTCAGAAGCAAGCAAGCCTCTTCAGAGTATGCTTCAAATGATAAACACAAACTTTAAATGAGAAAATGTAGCCATTGGAAGTGTCAATCATCAGAAGGAACTTCAAAACTTGAGAGGCTAACTTTAGATGATCTGAAGTGCCTTGTTGGAAAAAAGTTTAGACCAAGCCGAAGTTCAAAAGATCTGAAAGAGAGCTTTAAAAGCTCTGAAAGTAAATGCAGCAATGGTAACTAATAAGGAGCATGACCTTTAGAAGATCTGAAGTTTAACTTTAGAAATTCTAAAGCTTGCTTATAAGGTAGATTATGTTAAGTGTAGAAAACATAATCTAAAACGGATGAAAAATTGCTAGAAGTAATCATTAACAGCTAAGAGCTCTTCCAAGAGTATAAAAAGAGAATTCAAATCACAAGTAGAGTTAGTTGAGAGATTTAACATGAGCATTTGCGAGACTTCAATGTTTTCTTCCAAGCTTTTAACTCCATTTGTGCTAAACTCTGAACAATGCATTCAAAGCTAAATCTACATCAAACGTCAAGGAGTTCGAATTTATTGCTTTCATTGTTATATCATTTATTAGCTGATATTTATTTATTTATAAAACTTCCTAAGTAAGAGGCAATTACTCTGTACAAAGTTTTTACTATTTATACTTCTGCAAATAAGGGTTTGTAGTATAATAGTGTTTTTTACAACAAGTGGGAAAGACTTGCTGAGTTTGCAAGAGTTTTTGGTGAGCTCGAAAAATCAAAGTGTATTTAATAAGTGTATTAATCAAAGTATTAGTGAAATCTGAGTGCAGTAGAAAAGATTGACTATGAGAAGTGGAGTAGGAACCCATATTAGGCCGAACCACTATGAAAACAAGTGTCTAAGTGTGATGCGTGATTCTTTTCATTTTATTTCAGTACCATTGTTTTAATATGGCCAAAATTTTTAGAAGCTCGGTTCACCCCTTCCTCTTGAGCTACCATAAGTAAGGGACCAACAACATGGTATAGCAGAATCAATTTGGAGGGATCTCCAAGTGAAGATCCTAATATTCACTTGGCCATGTTCATAAAAATTGATGACACGGTAAAGATAAATGGTGTTTATGATGATGCTCTTAAATTGCAATTGTTATCATTTTCTCTAAGGGATAAGGCTAGAGGTTGGTTGCAAAGTTTGCAGTTAGGGAGTGCTACCATCGTATTACAATTAGCTGATAGGTCTTTGGCCTATCCTCGTGGAGTTATAGAGGATGTGTTAGTGAAAGTTGATAAATTTATCTTTCCAGTCGAATATGTTGTCTTAGACATGGAAGATCATAAAGTGTCATTGATCCTTGGAAGACCATTCTTAGCAGTTGGATGGGCTTTGATTTATGTTCAACATGGTGAGTTAACATTGAGGATAAACAAAGAAGAGGTAAGGTTTAATATTTATTGTGCTTTAGATTTTCTAGTTGAGAAGACTACTCGTAATAGAATTGAGGTTTTGAAGGATTGTGTTGCTAATGTTTTTATTGATGAAAGTGTCTTAGATCCTTTAGAACACTGTATTGCAAATTCTATAAGTCAGGATGTTATAAGAAATAGCGATGTCATGGAGCATGTTATGGATTTAGAAGCATTACCACAAGAGAAATCCAGTGAGACATAATTGAAATTCTTAGAAAGGAGTCATCAGTGAAGGAAGTCATGGCCATATTGGAATTGAAGCAATTGCGTGATCATCTTAGATATGCATTTTTAGGCTAAGACTTATCCTTTCTAGTGATTATTTTTCTTCTCTTACAAATGTGGAGAAAGAAAAACTACTTTGGGTGTTAAGGGAACACAAGTTAGCAATTGTGTGGTCAATAGAAGATGTAAAGGGGATAAGCTCAACCATATGCAAGCACAAGTTTCCAATGGAGGACTCCTACAAACTTTCAATAGAATATCAAAGGAGGCTCAACCCTATAATCCCTTTCATTTCTTCAATCATTGATAAGAACTAAACTAATAAGTCAAACTTCATTCAAATTAATCATTTTGATTGATTGTTTTTACGTAGATGATAAGTAAAAAAGCAGTAGGAACTAGAATGAACAACGCAGTAGCAATAAAAGCAAGAATATTGACTTCCATAATCTCATCATTTTTTTGCTTCGCAATAACTCGGGATCTAATCCCATAGAGATAATAAGTCTTTCTTATGAAAATTCCATGGAATGAAGTGCATCCTGATGATATTGAATGGGATCAATATCATGAATAACAATATCTAATAATAAAGGAATTAGTGCATGTTGGGGTTGTAAAATTACTTAAAGCAAGTATTATTTATGCTATTCTGGACAGTGCATGGTTTAGTGTGTCCCAAAAAAGGTTAGATGATTGTATTTAAGAATGATGATAAGGAATTAATCCCCACCAGAATAGTTAGTTATAGGGTGGCAATTTGCATAGATTACAGAAAATTTAATAAAGCCACTACAAAGGACAATTTTCCATTACCATTGTTGATCAGATGTCAGACATTTGGCAGGATATGATTGTTATTGCTTTCTTGATGATTATGCAGGTTATAATCAAATAGTTGCCCTGGAAGACCAAGAGAAAACAACTTTTACATGTCCCTATGGTATCTTTGCATAGAGGTGAATGTCTTTTGGATTATATAATACTCCTACCACATTTTAATATTGTATGATAGCAAATTTTCATGACATGGTGGAAAAAATAATGGAAGTGTTTATAGATGAATTTTCAATTTTTGGTTCTAGTTTTGATCAATGCTTGCATAACCTTTCTTGTGTTTTACAGAGATGGCAAGACACTAACCTTGTTTTTAATTAGAAAAAGTGTCATTTGATGGTCAGGAAATGAATTGTCCTGGGATATGAAGTGTCATCTAATAGATTGGAAGTGGACTGAGCAAAGATTTCAACCATTGAGAAACTTCTACCTCCAACCGAAATAAAGGGAGTTAGAAGCTTTTTAGGCCACTCAGGAGATTTATAAAGAATTTTTCTAAAAGTTCTAAACTATTATGTAATCTCTTTGAAAAAGATACTCCTAAGTTTGACAAAAATTGTTTGTAGGCATTTAATAGGCTAAAGGAGAAACCAATTTCAGCACCAATATTGATGATGTTTGATTGGAATATGCCATTTGAAGTGATGCGTGATGCTAGCAATTTTGCATTGGGATTGGTTTTGGGGCAACAACATGACGAGATAATTTGAACCATTTACTATGCAAGTCATACATTGGATAATTCTTAGCAAAATTACATTACAACTGAGAAGGAGAACTAGCAGTGGCATTCACTTTAGATAAATATTGGTCATACATCATTGGATCGAAAGTTATTGTTTACACTAATCATGCAACCATTCGCGATTTGTTTGCAAAGAAAGATGCTAACCCTTGGTTGATTCTATGGATTTTGTTATTGCAAGAGTTTGATTTGGAGATTCCAAACAAAAGAGGAAGTGAAAATGTTATATCCGATCACTTGTCTCAGTTGGAGAAACAATGAAAAGAGAAGTCAATTCAAGAAGCATTTCCAGATAAGAAACTATTTTCTCTAAATGGGAAGTTTCTATGGTATGCAAATTTTGTCAATTACATAGCTTGTTGAACTTCACCTCCAGATTTTTCATGGCAATAAAAGAAAAAGTTTCTACATGATATGAAAGCTTACTAGTTAGATGATCCGCTTCTTTTCAAAAGATGTCTAGATCAAATAATAAGAAGATGTGTTCCCAAAGAAGAGGTTCAAGATATCATTCAACAGTGCCATTCATCTCCATAAGGTGGTCACTTTGGTTCCATAAGAACTATTGCAAAGATATTGCAATAAGGTTTTTATTGGCCAACTCTATTTCAAGATAGTTACAAGTCTGTGAAGAATTATGATCATTCTCAGTGCCTTGGCACGATCTCAAGATGTCATGAGTCACCATTGACTAAGATCTTAGAAGTGGAGATTTTTTATGTATGGGGGATAGACTTCATGAGTCCCTTCCCTATTTCATTTTGCCAATTTTGTATTCTGCTAGTAGTTGATTATGTTTCCAAATGGGTGGAAGTAATAGCCACATCAAACAATGACTTAAAGATGGTATTAAAGTTTCAGCAGAAGAACATCTTGATACCCCCAGAGCCATCATTAGTAACGAAGGTCCTCACTTCTGCAACAAACTCATCAATAACCTTCTTGCTAGGTATGGTGTGAAGCTCAAAATAGCACTTGGATACCACTAGCAAGTGAATGGAGAAGCTAAGATTTCAAATAGGGAAACTAAATAGATTTGAGAGAAAATAGCAAGTTTAAATTGAAAGGATTGATCCCAAAAATTGGATGATGCATTGTGGCCATATCTCACCACATTCAAAATACCAATTGGGATGTCACCACATTGGTTAGTATTTGGTAAAGCATGTCATCTTCCTATTGAGTTGGAGCATTGAGCATATTGGATTGTTAAACAGTTAAATTTTGACTTTCAAGCTTTAGGAAAGTTACAGCTCAATGAATTGGATGAGTTTCAGAATGAGGTGTATGAGAATATAAAGACTTACAAGGAGTGTACCAAGAAGTGGCATGATAAGCTCATCTTGCAGTGCTATTTCATATTGGGACAACATGTTTTACTCTTTAGTTCTCATTTAAAGTTGTTCCTTGGAAAGCTTTAATTAAGATGGTCTGGCTCATTCATCTGGATAAACTATTTTCTCATGGCGTGATGGAGTTGAAAGCTAAAGATGATAACATTTTTCGAGTAAACAGGCAAAGTATCAAGTATTACTTTGGCCTTGAAAGCAAGAGTGGAGACTGTTGGTCCCAAAGGTTAGGCAAATACCTAAGAGGGGAGGGGTGAATTAGGTAATCAAAAACTTTTCCTAATCGTCCCTCTAGCAAATAATGCAATCAACAATTGGCACACAAATGATCAAGACACAAGGATTTTTATAGTGGTTCGAGTCAACACTCTTCTCCACTCTTCTAAGAACACTTTCCTCTTAGTGTCTTAGGTTCCACTATCTCACTATAGCAAACATACAATTGGTGCACCCAGCTGTCACACCCTACCTAGGGGCCTATGCCTTTTCACATTACCCTATAATTTACTCATTTTTAAGGGAAATATTTTGTCAAAAATTCAACATAACCTGCCCTAAAATATGAGGATCTAACCCTTTGCAATCATATATCATATAACAAAATAATTTCAAGAACTATAAAATGATAACATAAATCAGAAAATACACACCCACAAACACCCATAGCTGTCCAAGATCATAGTCTCACTGTGATAGCAATAGACATAACTGCAAGCATATAAATCCATTCCTAATATCATACATCTTTATCACTATGACATGCTAATACATCTCATTATACATCAATTGAAATCTTTTAAATACAAATATACAATTACACTATGGGATGAAAATCTCAATTCATCATACTACAAGAAGACATCGTTGCACCTTGCTCACTAACCCCAATCTACAGTGGCTTCTTTCTCTAGCTTGCCAGCTATCGCATGAGTTCAAACAAACTTAGTAAGTATGCCAAATAAAAAATAATATTAAAATAGAAGCATCATGTTCAAAATCAGAACATGAATAAATATGTCACAATGCAATCATTAGAATATACTCATGAGGCTCAAGTCCTCATCATTCCAATATACATTCTACACCATTTTGTCATATTACATATCACAAATCGAACATGATATATCTAACTTAGGTCATTATGACACCTCATACCATATTAGTGCTATGCAGGTACTTCATATCATAACCATGCCATTCGGCATAACATATAATATAACTGTGCCCTAAAGGTATTAAACAATCCATGCAAATATTGTATCAGAAGAAATTCAGTTATCATATCTATGCATATCATTATGTAGTATTTCTCATTCCATCAACATATCTATTACATAATATAGTAAATAACTTCTCTTGGGATATTCAGGATCCTCATCCATGCACACATTAGAGAATACTCACTATCCCTTCATCCATGCATCTATTTACTCAACATAGTATATAATCAGGGATACCAATTATTCCCAAACTATGCACCCATTACATCATACAATTAATTCATACATGTAGATATACAAGTAGCAAAGAATCTATCTTATAATCAACTATATTTTTATACAACAAATGAGATTTCTACTATCTCCATCCATTCATACATACCCGTGCAAAGCATGGGATATCCGCTATCCCTATCAGCAATACAATCAACCATAAAAGAGCTTACTTACCTTATTGAAGTACACTTTCATAAATCTTCACCTCATCCTTCCATTCAAGTACTTAGCTCCCAAGTAACTTCCAATGGATCCTACATACACAACATATAATACAATTGAAATTTCATATGTCCAACTTTAGTTCAGTTTTAGAAACTAGCCCAATGATTTCATTATGCATGCTCTTATTTCCTTATTCCATCAGATGTTCCATGCTTATTTTCAAATACCTTCTTTAGGATTCATTTTCCTCCTTAAATATTATTTCACTGATCAATTTAATTTAATTAAGCATAACTTTCAATGACCACTTAAAGGCTAGGATAGGTTATGCAACCACATATTGTTTCTAAGTGAAGTATTTTATCAAATATCTAAGGTGCATCACTTAATTCATATTATTTCAACAAGGTGTCTTAAAGGAATTCTATTTCCACCAACATACAATCATCATACAACCTAATTAGCAATTAAATACTCTTAAAAAAGATAATTAGGTTCTTAATCCAACCAATTCACTGCTCATATATACTATTCACAAAATACCTTTTCCACTATACAATTAGGTTGCTGTTAGGAACAAAACCAGATTTCCTAATGTCCAATTTACTCCCAAAACACTACAAGCAACAAATCAATCATTTCCCCCATAAATTTAATAGCAATTCATGAAATTTCTCCAAAATCACTATTTGTAAAACCCTAACATACCAAAAATTACCAATTCAATTGGAGAAAAAAGGGCTTACCACCAAATACGAGTGTAATCTCCACCCAAAATGAAAATTGACCTCAATTCTTCAAGAATCTCCCATGAATCACAATAAAATAGCTTTTTCCTTCATCTTCCACCATCTAAATGAAGAGATACATGAGAATAAATGCATAGGTGAGTGATTACAAGCCCTAATAAGACTTTTTCCTAAGTAAAATCACATAAAAATGGGACATGGAAGGTAATGGCAATAGTTAGAGCATGAATGGGAGAGGAGGGCATGTAAAATGGGAAAAGAAATGGGGGTGGAGAAGCATAAATAGGACCGAATTTATGGTGCTCTGCACAACCATCGTGGTGCTAGATTCTATTGGCTGTCTGTAGTACACCCTTCATCATGTGGCGCCGTGACTCCGGATTCTGGAGCCACGACTCCAAATCCTTTTGTTGCTATTCTTTGTATTTTCCTTGTACTCCTTCCCATTTCTTTTCACTCCTTTTTCTTATGTTTTTAGCCATCATTTTTCACACATAAGGATGATCAATATAAACCTCACTTATCCCTTTCTATAGCTACATGAAAATGCATAATTAGTCCTCTCACATAAATGGAGTTAATGCCATTTAATCACTCTATACATTAAATTTCATAACAATTCTCCTCACAACTTCATAAAGTCATGTACATTTTATCCAAAATGATAATTTAAGAAAAATTTAAAAAAAATTCCTCACTTTTAACACCCCTGGTGTTACACCAACACTCTTCTAGATTAGCTTTAGGGGGCCTAAACTAGTGTAACACGCACTCTTTTGGATCAACTCCCGGGGCATAAACTAGTGCAACATGTACTCTTCTAGATCAGCTCCAAGGGGCATAAACAATGTAGCCCTTGTCTGTAAGACTTGCTTCAACAAACAGTCATAGCTCTTCTTGAGTCTGAAATCAAATACCAGCTCAAGGCAATCACAAGAGAAAGAGTACATAAATTAAATACACTTATTCAAGTGTTTTACATAAAGCTCAGGGGAAGAAATCTAAAACTTGAATGTTGAAGTAAATGATCTTCCCAGATGATAGTTGAAGGCTTTTAATGAATAATGTAGAAGATTCAAGTACAAAGGCTCATGTGAATTGAAGAAGATTAGGCTTTGTAAAGATATAACAATGAAGTACTTCATTATTTCTTGGTTATATTCTTCATCCAACCATTACTCCTTTATATTAGTTTTGAATTCTAGCCATTGGTGGTAGGTGACCTCCATTACATGTAGAAGACTATTTTGATTATCTCTCATTTGAAAATGCCATCTTCTAATTATTTTTTATTAGCTGAAACATCTACAACACTGTTCTTACTAGAAAAGAAGAGAAGTTGCTGGTTTAGGCAAGCATTGGATAAAGAGTTGCTGAAATGAGCTGACTAAATCATCATTTTGGAAATAAGCTCATTAAATTTGGACAAAGCTAGATGATTTGAATTGTTTGAGGAAGAGTTTGGGAAGATGATGCTTCTTCTGAGGTTAATTTCAGACAAAAACTTCTCTTTCAGCTTACTCTGTTTGGATAGTCATGTTGTCTAAGATTTGATTTTGGATGAACTTTTCTTTTAGCTTTGGACGAAATCTTCTTATTTTGCCTTGTTTGAAGTTGGTTTTGGACACACTTAACTCTTCATTCTGAAGAGCATATTGGATGAAGTTCTCTTTAGTTTTTTGGCTTTTCTCGGTTGAACAGAGCTCTTTGCTAAGCATTGTTCGAAGTTAATTTCAAACGAACGAACTTCAAGTTGCGAACGAAGCTGGTTGACATGTTTTTGGTCATATTCAATTTGGGACAAATTTTGATGACTTGGATGAAGCCAGACAGACTTGATCTCGGACAGTCTTGGATTTAGATGAAGTATTTACTTCTTCAATTTTCTCTTAAGCTTTGCCTTGTCCGAAATGTTTGTCTTTTCCGTCAAGATGGAATAAATGTCTTAGAGCATGTTTTGACTCCTCTGTTTTTCTTTTGGGATATTATCCTCTTGCTTTCTATTGATTGTCCATGGGTTTTATATTTTTGCAATTTGTGTAACACCTGGGCATCATAATTTGTTTTCGCATACTTGGCACTTGACAGATATTCATTAGTATATAATTTAATCAAGTTTTATTTTTCATCCAAACTATGCATTTACACTAACAATCTTTCCCTTTTTGATGATGATAAAACTTGATTAAATTGTCTCATTGCAATAGAATAATCTTCCCCTGAATATATAAATTATTTCTATTTGTTGATGATAGCTGATTATAACTTTTCATGTTCTCCCCCTGATTGATTTATTTATGATCATACAATTTATCATTCCTGCAAGCTACCATTATCTCCCCCTGATTATATTCTCTCCCTTGAGATAATTTAATAGTAGTCTCTCCCCCTTTTGTCATAATAAAAAAGAAACACATTGTCCTATATGTAACAACTATTTCATAGAAACAAACATTTCATTGCATTGTATTTTAGTACAAATAGAGATACATCAGAGAATATGAACATCCAAAAATACAAAATAGATTAGTCTAGGAATAGTCATTCTGAGTGCAGAGGGGAGGTGCCCGATGATGATCCTTCAAAGAAATTTAAAGGCAGGTGGAGGCATGCATCCATTACTTGGGAAAATATTTCTTCAAGTGTGAGAAACCCAAGTAATTAGATGGGGGATGGGAAGATGATGAGTTGTGCCCCAAAAGGTGGTAAAGTTGGATTCAGGGCTATCTAGTTGAGATGACGATGAAAATCATTTTCTACAGAGCTAGATTTTGAAGAGAGTAGCTTCTAATTTGCTAATAAATTGAAATGACATGAGCTCTTTCAGAAGCTTTGTCATTCCATTAAGATAATTGAAGAATGTGAGGAATCATCCTATGTTTCTTCAATTTCTTTCTAATTTCAGACTCGCTTTCCTTCCCTCTTTACTTTCTTCCTAAATCTCCTAGGGCTAGATTGTTCCATCTTAGCAATAGCAACGTAGGATGGCAAAGAGGGATTAATATAGATTAGACATGGTAGAATAAGTAGGTAGTTGACATGATTTCTAAGAAAGAAAGAATGAATGTTTACCAAAAATAGAATATGATGTGATTTCCATCAGCTGCAATTTTAATCCAGCAAGAAAATGAGATGCAACCTCGGGAATGATTTTCCAGATTATGGATATTATATGAAAAGATTTTGGACAATAGGAATAAGTTTGGGCAAGGATCAATGGATATCAAGATTTTGAACAGAAGCTTACTAACTTCAGAAGAAAGCTTTGTCCGAAATGGAATGGTTGTCGAACTGAGACAAAGCAGATCATTAGGTATTTGAAGTGTAAGTTAAGAAAAATCCTAATCAGATCAAAACTATGCATTCACACACATAATTTCAAACATAGACACATCAAATTTTTTATGCTTATGCATGCGCAGTGGTCATCCTTAATTCTCTTGTAATATTGCAGAAGGTTTCTAATGACTAAGGCTTAGTAAAAATATCTACAAGCTAAGCATTCGCAGGCACATATTTGAGATATATATTATGCTTTTCTCAACATAATCTATAATAAAATGGTGCCTAATCTCTATATGCTTTGTTTGAGAATGTAAAATAGCATTCTTAGTCAAGCATATGACACTAGTATTATCACACCTAATGAGAATGTCTCTATACTTCAAACCATAATTTAGAAGTTGTTGCTTCATCCTAAGTAATTGTGCGCAACAACTTCTAGTTGTTATATACTTAGCTTCTGCATTAGAAAGGGCAACACTAGTTTGTTTTCTAGAGAACTATGAGACTAAGCTATTTCCTAGAAACTAATAGGTTCCACTAGTGCTCCTTCTATTAGCTTTGTATCCTCCAAAGTCAGCATCTGAATATCCAATCAACTCAAAACCAATTCCTTTGGGATAACAAAGCCCCAGACTTGGTGTATCAAATTCTTTTTACTGCAGTAAGATGAGACTCCCTAGGACTAGACTGAAATCTAGCACATAAGCATACACTGAATGGAATATCAGGTCTAGATGCAATGAGGTAAAGAAAAGATCCAATCATACTACAATATAATTTTTGATCTATAGGTTTACCCTTTTTGTCCTTATCCAGCCTTGTTGATGTGCTCATTAGAGTGTTTACTACTTTTACTTCTTCCATTTTGAACTTCTTTAGCATCTCTCTGGTATATTTGGATTGGCAGATATAATTTTAATCATCTTTTCACTTGATTTGCAATCCAAGGAAGTAGTTCAACATGCCCATCATACTCATTTCAGATTCAGCCTGCATTATCTTTGAGAAATCTTGGCAAAGATTTTCAATGTAGCATCAAATATGATATCATCTACATAAATCTGAACTATCAAGATATCCATGTAAACATTCTTGATGAACAATGTAGTATCAACTTTTTCTGTCATGAACTGATGATCACTCAAGCATTTGCTCAACCTTTCATACCAAGCTCTTGAAGCTTACCTCAGTCCATACAATGCTTTGGTGAGTTTATATATGTGGTCAGATTGATCATCTTGTTTAAAACCTTGAGGTAGTTCATAGACTTTCTCGCTTAGAAATCCATTTAGGAATGCACTCTTTACATCCATCTAAAATAGTTTGAAATTCTTGAAGGATGCAAAAGCAAGTAAATCCCAATGGCTTCTAATCTTGCTATAGGGGCATATGATTCCTCAAAATCAATTACTTCCTCTTGGGAATACCCCTTAGCAACCGACCTTACTTTATTTCTTTCAACAAGTTCACTTTCATCCGATTTATTTCTGAATACCCATTTAGTTCCAATTACGTCAACATTTTATGGTCTTGGAACTATTCCTTTCAAAATTGGTTTAGTTCTTCTTGCATTGCAATGATCCAATTTTCATCGCTTAGAGCTTGATAAATGCAACTAAACTCTATGTTGGAAATAAATGCATAATTACCACAAATGTTTTGCATGGATCTTCTTGTCCTAACTACATCATAGACATCACCTATGATTTAATCTCTAGAATGGGCACTAATAAACCTCAAATCAATAGGGGGTTGTGTCAAGCCCATCCTAGGGACCTATGCGTTTCACCATTACCTCATAATTTTTCTATTTTTAAGGAAAAATTCTACCAAACATTTAGCAGAATATACCCTGAATTATTTAGATTTAAACCTCTGCATTCTTTATAACTAAAAATTAATAACATAAAACATAAAACATACATCCACAATAGCCCAACTCATCCATAACTGTATGCCCAAAATAGAAATTGAATCATAATGGCAATATACATCTTTGGAATCATACAGATCCATTTACAATTTAATAATTAATCATGATGACATGCCATGCTAATACATTGAACATACATCATTTTGATTCTTCAAATACAATTATACAAATATACAATGAAATTACAATCCTAATTCATCATACCACAAGAAGGACATGTTCTCTCCTTGCTCACCAGCCCGGATTCTTTACCGATCCTGCTAACTAAAAAATAAGAATAAGAAGGCGTGAGTCCCAGGCGAACTTAGTAAGTAGGTAGGTTAGTTAATAATAATTAATTCAAATATAACATATCTCACACAAATCATGAATATAAGTATAACAACCATTCTATCTTATTATCCAAGAACCACAACCCTACATACAATACACACATCTCATCCTAAGATGTAAAATGCAACATACATAAATTCATACCAATGAAATCATACCATGAGGCTCAAGCCCTCATTATGCTAATATACATTCTATGCCATTTAGATGTATAATATCACTACTATGCTATTTTATACAAATACACTACCATGGAATGCTTTCCATTTCATCAATACACAATTAAAAGAAGAATCATGAGCTAACCCTTATCCCCATTAGTTATCAATCATAACATTTACATAACATAATAATATCTACTAAGGTAACATAAGGGAATATTTGTTATCCCCATTTGTCCTAGCATTCATATTTTATCATAACTGTCAATTTATCTACAATGATGGGATAATCTCTATCCCTATTTCTTACAAATTGGATATTCGCTATCCCTCTCACTTAAACATTAGCCTTCACAAGTTCATATCATAACCAATGATTACAACTCAAGGGATACTCGTTATCCCCAACATTCATGTATTCATAAAATCTAATAAACGTCTACCATTAGAATAATTTAGGATATCTATTATCTATAATAATTCACACATGCATATACCTATTACTAAAAGAGATATGTGATGTTCGTTATCCCTAACCATGCATACATGCTCGAATTCAAACATACGGGACAATCCATATCCCCATCCATGCATTTAGCAAAACAATGCCTACTTACCTTATTGATGAATCCTTTCACAACTTCTTAGGTTCCATACCTCTACAAGTTCCACAACTTCCCATCCAGGCTCAATGATCCTACATATACAACAATAACATTTATTTACTAATGCAACCTTAACTAATTTATATCAAGCCAATGAATTATACCATCAATCAGTCTGTTTTGCAATCTATCCATTTTTCAGGTGCATATCGTACTTAAACCTTAGTCATAAAGCCATTTAACGCATATTATTCTTTAATCACTTTCTAGTCATGTATTTCATAAATTGAACACATTGAGTTAATGCCTCTTTACTAGCTAATCATAGGTTGTTGTAATATGATTTGTCAATCACCTCATTTTCCTTTTCAATTTCATTATTTTGCCCAAATTTCACTATTCACAAGTATCATGAAGCCCTAGCTTGGCATAAGACATCATTCCTTATGCCTAGTTAAGTTGTAAAACATTATGCTTCATGAATCAATCATTTTCTACATGATTCTCACATTAATTTCTTCCATTTTTCCCAAGATTTCACTATTCATAAAAACCCTAGCAAGCATAAAATCCAAATTTGGTTGAGGAAAGATGACTTACCATGAATTCTGGGTGCGACTCCCTCCCATGGACAAGAATCCAAGCTTCAAACTCCAAACAGCTGCTTCTAATTGTAGAAAATTGGATTTTTTTCCTTTATCTACCATCTGAATGGCTAAAACTTAAGTCTAACATAAGATCAAGTGATTCTTTACTCAAGCAAGGAAATTTTTAAGCTAAAATGACAAGAAATTAGGCATAAAAGGGCTAGGGCAAGGCTAGGGCTTGAGGGAGAAGAAATGAAATAGAAAAATGGGAAAGAATGGAATTGAAAGGCTTAAAAAATCAAATTGTCGACTTTTGACAAGCGATTAGTGCTCCGATGCCCATTTGGGTGCTCCAATGCCCAAGTCCCTGCCCTCCAAGTTGTGCACTGGCACCCAACCTACTACCCGCCGAGAGCAGTTTAGGTATTTTGGCCATACTTCCTCATAAAATGTACAAATTATATGATTCTTGATGTGTTGAAAAGATAATTCCAACATATAAAACTTTTATGTTGATCACTTTTTCTAATTTAGCCTCTATTATGATTCTTTTGGCTTCAAAGTGTCACCTTTTGTTCTAACACAATATGAATCTCTAAAGATAATTGTAGTATTTTAACTCCAACTTTCTCATTCAATATCCAAATTACATGATTATTGATAACATGTAAATTTAATTTAAAGAGATATAACTTTTATGTTGAATACTTTTCTAAATCATCCTCTCTCTATGCCAAAAATTGGATATAAGTGACACCTTTTTCATATATATAATCTTTTTTTAACATAATCTTGTGTTCAAAACAAAATTTAACTCCAAAATTTTTCTTCCCACATAATAATGACTTAAAATGCATAATAATTCTATCTCACATAAAGAGAAATTGAGTCACATAACCATTTGCATATTCTTTTAATTTGTATAATCATGTGATGAGAATGCAAAATGTCATATTTTATTCTCCTAATACTTCATCTTTTGCACCTATTTGATTCCTAAATAT
>JAYJMB010034164.1:0-30486 GCA_036873735.1 Pouteria campechiana
CAGGCCCATTTTTCTCATTTCCAAACAAAGCCTAAATGCCATATAGGCCCAGATATTTATAAGCAGGATCGAGTCCCTCATCCAAAATAATCACTCATTTTGGTTTTCTTAAATCAGCCCTTGTTAGCTCAAGATTCATTCAGCTTGGGACAGGTGAAATGCTGTTGAGTATCAAAAGAAATTCGCAGTGGATGAAGGTGAAGGGGAAGGTGAAGGCGAAGGTGGCGGTGAGCCTCCACCACCATTTTCAGAAGGATGCTGAACAAACATGCTAGCCTCTGCTCAAAAGTTCCCCATTTCCCCAACAACGCAACTAGCGATGGCAGCTGTCGCCATTGGAGAGCGATTCCCACCAGCCTCCATCCGCCATTAGCACTCTTCAACAAGCCAGTCCTCCCATCTCATATCCACCAAAATACCGTCTCGTCTAAACAGAAGCAGTCAAAAAACGCGGGCGCGGAAGCTTCAATTTCCATTCCAAGAGCATATCCATTCAACGTATCAATTCAACGGGTGAGCCAGAGAGATGGACGGTGCGGAAGTTTCAATTTCCATTCCAAGTGCATATCCATTCAACGGGTGAGCCAGAGAGATGGACGATAGCAAAACTTGAGAACTGCACTTTTGAGCCGTGGAATTTTCCTTTCCTGAGCTCCACTTGTAACCAAAATGGGTAATCTTAATCAGAAAAAGGATTTCTCATGAACGGATCTGACCTTGCATCAGCGTTGCAGGAGCATTGAATTCTTGGAAGAATACAGGTGGGGAACACGTATGCATGGTAGTAGTAGGGTGCATGCTTGAGTATTATGGAGCGCCCGTACCGTGCCAGCCCATCAAATCTTCAAGATGACAAGGACTTATTATTTAAAGTTTAAACGTCCATTCTCAAAAATGTCGGGAAAACAATCCCTTTTTTTTGTTAAAGTAAAAAATTCCTGTGTTTGTCTTTTTGGGTCTTCAAATAAAAAATTAAAATTAAAATAAAAAATCAGCGTGAAACAAAGCATCCGACGGCCGTGACCTTGAATTCATGATGGGGACTGGGCGATTTGGAAGCACATGGCCTATTTAATATTATTGATTCATCCCACTAATCGTTTTGGCTCTTTCCTACCTTAAAAATGTTTCAAATATAATTTATTTTTGTTGTAGAGAATGTTTCAATCGTTGAAGTTATTTTGAGTCTATAAGCAAGGAACGTCATGTTATATATATTTATATATGTATATATATATATATATGATCTGAATTGTCAAATATACATTGTTGCTTAACCAAATAAATAAAAATAAAGTCTTTACACCTATAAAAGTAAGCTACACGTTATGATGTTTGCAGTAAGAATTTAATTTTTATCATGTGTATTTAGTGCGGTCCACCAAATGAGCGATTTGAATAATGTTTTGAAATTGTGTAATTTTGGGTTGGTGATAACACAGATATGTGCATTTCTCTCCACCACATGTGGACTGTAGTGACAAGACACAAACATCTATGACATTTAATTGTGTTCTTATTATATAATCCGGCCATCTAAGTCAAGATCTGATTCTCGTGTTAAGAGTAATTTAAATTGAGCTTATGAAGCCCCCTAAAAAATTGGGTTAATACAGATGAACCCTTTTCTTCAATGAATTGAAAATTGACTTGAAAGCTGTCACAGGAAGTCGATAGCATGAAACAGCAAAATGCCATCCCTTCATGATTCTAATTTGCCGGCGTACACCGACTTTAATAATTATTTGTTAGAACTAAGCATGCCTGATATGTGAGAGCTGCTGTGTTAAATTTGCGGCGGTGGTGTAAAGATTGCACTAGAAAATGACGTTGATGTAGATGCCCAGTTGGCCACTAGTCTTAAAGAATATTTAAAGCAACCCTTTTCAAAAAAGAACAAATCCCAGGGACTAATTAGATGCAACTTGCTTTCTAAAGTCTGAATTATAAAGTAAACTAGTAATCTTAGGATCATTGATGTATTAATTTTCTAGAATTTAAGTGTTTTAACCAGCAACTCCTAAACATGTAACTTCGATATTGTTACATTTCCTAATCTTTCACCATGATAATATCTGAATGCGTGGATGTTTAGGTTTTGGGGTGTAACAGATATAAATTGCAGATGTGGGGACTTGAGCCCAAGATAAGAGGTGGAGAGCAATCACATATGAAACGAATACAAAAGAGAGAGAAGCTAGGTATGTGCGTGGGCTAGGTTCAGTTCAGGTTGGAGGTTGCTCAACTCTAATTGTATATATAAAATATGTATTCAACCCTAATCCTTACTCTACTTTTAAAACCTTTGTCCATTCCTTACCCTAACCCTTCGGGTTTGATTTGGGTTTGAGTTTTTAATACACACCTAAACATAAAAAGGTTCAAACATTTAGAACTCCATATATATATTAGTTGTTTACTAATCTAGTATTGCAGCTGAAGTTGGTTTAAACTTTACAGCTTTTATAAGATGCACCATTACGTTGCGAGATGTTGTCAACTACATAAGATCCTCTTACAGTTTAAAAATGCATTCCTTAAACTCACCACAAACAATCCCAAACAAAGAGAAAATTCTCCCAAACTAACTCATCAATACGCAAAGGCAGATGAACACAAAATTCACAAAATCACAGAAGCTGAATGCCTAAATCCTCTATTCGATCCTATCTCCCATGTGAACTAAGTTTCCAAAGGTTCATATCATCTACTTCTAGTTTCTTAGCATCGAATAATGCAAAAATATGTATACTAAATAGATGCTAGAGATGTTATCTCTTCTTATGCCCAACAATATTTACGCACAGCAAATGTTGGCACAACCACATTTGACACAAGACACCCACAATGATATTTTTTTTTTTACAGTGATCGGGTTTGAGTTCGGTGTAAGTACCCAAACTCTTAATCCAGATCAAACCTATCATTAAGTCGGGTTTAGGTGGGCTCTACCTGGTTTTATTTAAAAACATTTTACGACCTAATCCTAGCCAAATTCGGGTTGGGTTAGGGTGGGTTCGAGCTGAAACCAAGCTCATGCACATCCCTAATGGAAGCAAGATGCCAGATTAAATGAAGAGGGATAATGACAAGTTAAACAAGACTGCAAAATATAATAAGGTACTTCTTGTTGAAAAATTTATCTATTGACTTCCAACTACATAAAGGAAAGTTTAAAAGAGATGAAATATAAATGAGATATAAACAAGGTAAGTAGAAATTGTGCTAAACATAGAGTGTGTGTATGTATATGTGTGTGTGTCTATATATATATATAAAATCATGTAGAACAAGTATGAATTTAAGGAGTAGTTTGGGTAAATAAATGTCACTCTAAAGAGGAAAATAATTTAATAGAACCATTTATATGAATCCAAACATGAATTTAAACTACAAACTAAACACTCTTAACCGAAGTAAATAAACTTAAAAAGAATATAATTGGATAGGAGTAAAAGACAGAGAATATGAAAGGAAGTATAATAGTTTATATTTTAAATAAAGAAAATGAAGAAAATGAAGATTAATATATATATATAATGATGAAATTTTTTTTATTTAAGATAAGTAAATATTACATCATGGGAGATTTATAACATGCATCTAGACCAGTATTATCAGAATCAACCTGCTGATTGAACCGGTTAAGTGTCCGATTCATCTTCCATCGCGTTTGACCATGTGAACCTTTTTTCTGAAAAAATTAAAAATATATAATATGAATTTGAAAAAAATCTAAACCATAGATTTTATATTATAATACGATATTACTTTAATTCATCCTTTACTTAATTAATAATATTACAATAAAAATTCTACTGTTGAATTGAACAATATGACCAGTGGCCGAATCGGTCCGGTCGGCCCATTCGATCCTGTCCTGATACAACTGATCCAAACAAACTGTAAAACAAAATCATTTTTATCAGGGAGTGAATTATGTAAATGTAGGCGTATTTCAAAAGCTAGCATTCAACGGGATTCCGAAACCAGTTAAAAGGGGCCTTGTGAAATGGCGTCTTTCCGAGTCCGATGCACTCTTTGGTGGGCGCATTTAGGTCACACTATAAATGAAGAAGAGCATTTTTATCCTTTTGAGGGCATGGGTCTGCAATGGGGATTCCTCAGCAGGGGTTGGTCCGAGAGCAGACCAGCCGAATGGCCGGGACCACTGCGACCTTTTCCACGTCAGAAATACGTGTTAAGATGTCAACCGCCACCACATATGCAACGAGGAAGTCACGTCTCCCATAAATGCCTACAGAAGCCTGCCAGGGATGGCTGGAAAGTGACAGAGACGTCCACCAAAATCAGAGTCATTGCCACCATTGGTTGGGTTGGTTGAGGAAAAATGCTTTCTTGGCATTGCAGGTCTTGTCGGTTGGAAGATTTTTGAGTGCCGTCGGACTGCATTTCTTGTAAATGCACTTGTAGCACGGAATGCGACGTTATCGACTGCTTGTCGGGTCTGAGGATTTTATCAAACACGATGACATGGGAATCAATGCCGACCGGCTGGGAACCGAAACCATTTTTTTCGTCTACTAGGGTCTATTTTGGAATTGGAAAAAGGATGAAAAAGACAATGGAAAAGTGAAATTAGGGTCTATTTTGGAATTGGAAAAAGGATGAAAAAGACAACGGCAAAGTGAAATTAGGGTCTATTTTGGAATCGGACGAAGGATGGATAGATATGTGAAATTAGGGTCTGGATGGAAAAGACAATGGAAAAGTGAAATTAGCAACAAAAAGAACAAGAAGGAAGAAATACAAGAAAAAGAAATAAGAAAATAGAAAGATAAAATATGGTGATAGTAATTAAAAATAAAATGGATACAGAATAAAATAAATAAACCCATGGGATAAGCGGTGTTACTGGAATAATTATATTTCATTCTAATTAAAATATGGTGCAAAATGAAGTGAAACTAACTTCTACCTCTTATCCCCGTTAAAAAACAGACCCAGGTAAAAACTAAACATAAATGTGAAAACAACGATTTAAATCAGTTTTTAAGCTTTCTAAGTAATACTTCTTTCTTAATGTAAATGCAATAGGAATATAAATAATAAATGTTTTTTTATTATTATATGTATTTCTTAGTGACCATTAGTTGAACTGGTGAAGCATCCGGTTTATGGTCCAGCCAATTTGAGACCGACCATTTCAACAAGTTGAACAAAATTTTTTTTTGAAAAATTTAAACTAATAATATAACATGATTTTGAAAAATCTAAACCATAAATATTAATTTAAATATATAGATCTTTTGTATAATAATATATTATTTTAATTGACCCCTTTATTCTAGTAATAATATCAAAATAAAAAAATATGATTAAATTGAACTGGACTAGACCGGATCAGTCAACTACCGGTTCATGGTCTAACTGGTCCAACCCACCGGTCGGGTCGGGCTTTGATAACACTGATATTTCTTATTATCACTCCCATTTGTTTTATCTTGATTTATTTGTGATTGACATGGTCGCTACCTTGCTAACTAATGATCCCTTAGAATTGGATTGATAAAGACAAAAAGCGAAAGAAAGAGATGATCCAAACAAAGAGGTTCCTTTCATGGAATTGTTTCTCATCCAATCATCTTGCCGTTGCTATTTAAATTTCCATTTTAATTTTGCTTTACATTTTCCACGATCCAATGAAAACACACAAACAAGGGATAATAACTTAAATATTTAAATTAAAACAAGCCAATGATGGAACTGCAATATGCAATTGCAAAAAGACATGATGCAGAAATGACCACCGAGCCTAACAAGATAGGAGCAGCCTGTAGCCAGCATTCAAGACGCTGTTTTAACAGAGCACCTAAGAAAGTATTTTGAAGCGAAGTTTTAGAACTTAGCTGACTCTTTTATAAGTGATTGTAGGGGTGCAAATAGGGTCCGTTTATATTGGGTTGTGGTTATCTCAACTTTGAACTTATTTTTTAAAACTCCTAGCAAACTCCACATATATGATGAGCCGGGTTGGCCTTCTTTTAACCCTACATATATAGTAAATCAGGTTGGCCTTATCTCAGTCTTAACCCTATCTTTTAACATCTACGAAAATATATAATATAAATTTATAACATTCACTCGAATACTCATATATTGATAAAATCAATATTCAAAAACCTATATATGAACTAAACAAGAAACAAACAATTATAAGATTTAAAATGTTGAAATTCGTTTCACATTTTTCAACCCTAAACTCACATCTACATTATTATTACCTTCCATTCCAATAAATAATAGACTGTTAGGATTCCTCCACACTTCGTAAAATGGGATAGGGTATTTGGGGATCATGGGAAATGTATCTTTTTTTAATATTTATTAATGCTGCTGGTCAGGTTATTTTTTCCTTATCGACCAAACACAACTTGCTTAATCAAAATAGTTGTCCAAACCCGATATCAAATAGGATCGGGTTACTCTCAGGTTAGGTTAACTTGCCCCAATTTGCACCCCTAAGTGAGTGTGTCAACCAGGCTTGGTGGATCTCTTTTTCATGTTATCCAGAAAACTCTGCAGCAAACTCGCCCACAGGTCAAGGAAACATGATTGAAATTCAAACCTAACGGGCCTTGATTCGCCCTTTAGAAGAATACTTTTGAGTTGGATCAAGTTCAATGGTGGTTAGGGCGCCAGTAGCGTGCTATAATTTGCATTCTAACCCAAAAGTAGATATACACTACGCTCTACGTTACTTTCTTTTCAATCATTATCCTTACCTTTCAGTCATTACTTTTACCTTTTCAATTATTTATCCCAATATATTCTTTACTTTTTAATTATTTACTCATATTTTTCAATTATTTATCTACTTCTTTAAACACAGACACAACTATACATTGCGCATCATGTTATTTTGTCTCTTTTGTAATACATTCTTCACTATGCTACATACCTTAACACACCCCTTTTCATATATCCAAAGACACCTTTAGTGAAGAAGGATAAAATTGATACCTTAAGAGCTATTTTATGCGTGTGGATACTTAACGAGGAACTGAAAAAGATTCATGGGGAGAAGATGAGGAGCTAAAAAGGGAAGGAAGAAATGCAGATATAGAACACGGGAGAAGCTAAGAGAGGATAATGGAACGGTGTATGAAAAATGAAGAATCTCTCTGTAGGAGAATCTTGGCACCTCACTGTAATTATGAAGCCAAATAGAAATGGATCCACCCCCAATTGACCCACTCGATTACATTGTTTTTTGTTAATAAAAACTTTTCAGAGAATATAATGATATTATTACGTCTCTTAACAGATTTGCTAACATTTTTTTTAATTTATACTTCTTTAAGATCATTTTATAAAAATAGCGTTAATATCCCACTAAGTTTCATTGACTTCTTACTGAGTTACGCTTTGAGTTGAGTCCAAGTTCAAATGTTTAAATCTGAATTTTTAAATTAGAATTGGAACCAGTGGCCAATGGCCCCATTGGAAAGGATCCAAACCCAGAGAGGAGCTCCACCAAAAAACAACTTGCAATGCCAAATACCATTTACACATTAATGTGCCAGCAGTGTTTACCACGTGTCAAGCAAACAAAAATAGCAGGTATCAGCAAATCTGGGCATGTATGAAATTGCACATAGTTTATAGAAGTGTGGAGCTGTTTTACAGTATTGAAAAATTTTCTATGGGTAAACATATCATATGAACACAAGTACTACTACTACTACTAACACTAATACTACTACTCAGAGCAAGTTGCATCCTCCTGTTTTCCTCCCTTTAACTACTTTCTCCAAATCCTGCAAAATCACAAAACGCTCACCGGAAATCATAAACTTCAGTAACCAGAAAGGCAGTCAAATAATTATGTTGATTTTTACTCCATTTTCTTTGCTTTTACTCTTTTCCTCTCCACCTCTATAAAATTCACATGGATGCTATTCTACTACACCCTCATACAGATTCAACTAAAAAGGAATGGTATTGATCTTATAGCCCTAATAGGGCCGCCAGAAGACCATTGGTTTTGAAAGAGAATAAATCACACAAGTATACGCACCCTTTGAAGATGACTCTTAACAGCATAAAAATGCTAGACGCCCATGAAATTATATGCCGCATAAATTTCAATTTCATGCCATTAGATTCATCCTGTGTGGATTGTGTTGGAACCATAATTCTAATTGGAACATGCAAAAGTCTTGTTGATAGACTAGAAAGCCACTGTAGAGAATTGACAGACCACGCGAGATCTTTTACTTGTGCTACATTTTTATGAGAAAACAATCTAGGAAACTACTTTCACATACATCTTCGACTCATTGAATAAATTGAAAAAAAAGGCCGACAGCATTGGCACTCATCGACCATTTCTGGCATTCGATTCAAATTATTTGAGACAAGATACACAAGGGACATGCCAGAGCGACAATCACAGATAACAGACCAAGTGGCAGAGAGCTAAACCTGAACTGCTGGACCCTCATATTTGCCAGAGCGTATATGGAGGTCATCTGGTGCTTCGATTGCCTGAAGCCATGCATAATCCTCCTCCCCATCATATTCTTTGATTCCACTTCCTGATGCTGCAATTGGAATCATCTCAAAACTTAAAACACATGAACATCTTTTTCAGAGATTTGATGAATTTAATATCACTTTTCAAAATACAGGGTAAATGGAGAAGCGTGCCGCATCCAAGGTGAGGCACACTCAACCAGGATGATTTTTGAGTTTGAGAGAAACAGTTAATGTAAAGAATGGAAGACTATAAAGCAACTGAATAGTTGTTATTAAATAAACATATGGCACATCTGAACACCATATAAGCCTTCGTTTTTTTGAGCCAGGGAAACTGCACAATGAAGTTACATGCTGCTAACGTTTAGCAAATCGCTCTTTAAATAGGGGTATTTTAGAATGGTCTGCTTACAGAAACTAGAATATGGAAAATCTCGATAGTAGGTGCAATGCCTTCCAGCTGCTTCAGAATATGGAGGAGCAAGAACATCAAGTACAGCACAAGGTGTGATGGCAGTGAAGCAATGCAAATTGCCTCCACTCTTGGGGTATAAAACAGTTGTTTCACATGGTGCGGTTAGAACAGTGTCTACCTGCTGCTTTGCCAATTGCACTGCAATAGAAGGAACAGTCGCATTAAAACTCTGAGATCGGCTATGAAATCTGATATGCAATGTGTTTGGACTAATCAGATTAACAAATACAGTTCCTACCCTCATGGTTAAATGGCCTGCCATACCAGAGGATCAGGACCCAATAACTGCTCCAGGCAATCCTGGATTAGGAAATGCCCACAACCTTGAAAATAATCAGAGAAAAGCAGGCAGAAGCATGCACATATTTTCTAGTTGCAGAAATGAAAAGAACTTAAATGCCAAAGAAATGGGACAAAATATCATGCAAAGCTGTTAAATTTAGATGCTCACCAGGGAAGTATTCTGGCTTGCCACTGCTTTGTACGCAGGCAGGTTCTACCCAATCGAATGCTTTCACATGCATGGTGCCATAAAGCAATTTGCTCAGGACTGTCATCCCAGGATGGTCATGGAGTGGAATAACTGCTGATGTTGGCAGGCAGAAAATACCAATCTGCAAGACGCACACCATTTTTTTTCAAATGAGAACTTCATATCTTTTTTAATCTGCTCAAGAGACAATATTTATGAAGCTAGTCTTTTTGTATTTCAAAAGCAAAAAGTTAGGATAATTTCCAAAATGCTAATCCTAATTTCTAGATCAAATAAATCAAAACTAGATGATTGGTATTTAACCTCAGATACTTTGAAGCTCCACATGTTCCTGCAGTCAACCTATTTGAATTTCCATTTTATGCATACATCAATATGTATGTTATAAACATGTCAGTACACATGCTTGATGTATTATTTTATAATTAGACAATATAAGCAATATTATGCGAACTATTTTATATTCTATAGTATTCAATAAAGTATAAACAAACTCACCTAGAGGGAATTTTTTGCTCCCCAACACCCAATGAAACATAAAGTTTGTTCCATTAGGCGTTGTGTTTGAGACTTTCACCACGGCCTCTTCCTAAGTAACATTTCCAGCTCACATTAATATTCCCTGCGAGCAGTGCTCTACAATGGATCAAGTTTTAGGCCAGAATGGCCAACAATTGGCCACACAAGACATATATGGGGGTTTTTGGCACGAATGAAAGATCAGGATATTGGCTAGGGGATACTATAAGCAAGCTATGGTAAAAAACAGACTAGTTTTCTCCAGGTTGGCCGCATCCATATATGATAATGATGGGTTATAGGACATTCTTATACAATAATAATTGGTTATGGGATAAAGGGATCCATGACTCCATGCATGATGTCTAGTGAATATTTAATTATAAATCTCTTGTATCTGTCTTTCAAAAGATGGACTGAATTGTCTGCAGAAAGAAAATAATGATATCCATCTATTTTCCAAAAAGTTTTTTTATTGTCTAGTCTAGCATGATTTTTGCTCCAGGGAATGCACATATCCAATCAATTATGCATGGTTAATAAAACTAGCAACTAAAACTAAAAAATAAAAAAATCTTGTAATGGGGAAATCCTCAAAGAGCAAAAGGAAACTCAAATTATTTTGATTGAGTTATTGGAAATATTCATGAAGAGAACATTGTTATTCCAAGTTCAATAAACTCTTCTAGCATTCTGGCCTAAAATGTGAAGATTTACTCAGGTTATATGAAGACAAACTAGGAAGACTGTGACTTACTGTGAAACTATCACATTCATATATGTGCAAGTATGTTATCGCTTGTGCCCATCGAGCTACCCTGGTTGAGTGATGATTGCTGAAAAAGCCTTGTCCAAAGAAACCATGCCCTCGTTCATCTTCTGCATTATCCTCTTTAAGCCCAACATCTGAGGGGCCAATTGTGCCTGCATGCAGAAACATTTCATTGTACCTCACAGAAGGGCAAAATATATTATAGAAGAACAAGCATGTTTTCTCTTCCCCTGATTGAATGAATTGCGTGAAATGGCAAGTGATTGGTATCTGATGTTTTGAAGTTATGAATACTTGATGCATTTAAAACCAACAATAAATCTCTATAAATGCGTAAATCGCCAATGCATGGTTTTCAAAAATGTTTTGCCCAATGACTAAAAGAAATAGTTAACCCCCACTGCATGACGTGAAAAAGGGATCATGCTCGCCTGTATTGGTTATATAAGCAAACATGATTTTTTTCTGACTTCTGTTTCTTTCTTTCCTCCAATTATAATTCAAGAAACAAGTTTAGCTAGAAATTGGCTATTTTAAGAATCAAAGCACAAAATTTGAAAAGGATTTGAAGGTGTTTGGATAAACCATTTCAAAGCTAAGGCTGTAAAAGCCCTTCATTTTCCTATAATGTAACCTGTTGGAAAACAGAAAGATTATCTCCTTGATTGATTCAATGTGCTATATTAGGAATATATAGTTAGAAAACAGAGATAATATCTCCTTGATTGATTCGCGTGTGCTATGTTAGGATTGTATAGGGATGACTTCTTAGAATTATGATGTAATTGATTTCCTGATTGATTTTTTCTGTAATTAGCCAGTAAATCAGCATATACAACTTGTAACCACTTGTATAAAAGTCCGTTTCTAAGCTCATCTAAGAGATAAGTTTTCCCCCCTCATTTTCCTCTCAAGTTAATATGGCTTCAGAGCCTTAGGCTCCTTTTTGGCAATAGAAATATCTGGCCTTCACAGCCCGCCCCCCTCCCTCCTTTTTTTTTTGTACTCCATACTCTGAAGACAAAATAAAGTCTTTTTCAACCTTCCTCACCATTACAAAGCATTTCATGCTCTAGCTTCAATGCCACTACTGCTTGCTGGCCTTCATTGCCAAAAAAATTGCATCATCCCTGATCATTCTTCTTCTCATAATCAAGCCTTAATAGCCAACCCAGCTCTCAGTTTTTCCCTAGTCGCAATTATGTCTGAGATTACATCTTTGAATTCTACTGAAAAATCCGAGGAGACCATGGTGCAATAGATTTCCGGAGACCTTTAGAATATGCAGACAGCATATAGGTTGAACGGAAAGAACTACTTAAAGTGGTCCCAATTTATTCGAACATACGTGAAGGGGAAAAGAAAGTTGAGTTATCTTCTTGAGACGGCTAAAAAAGGGTGACCCAACATTTGAAGCGTGGGACGAAGCAGATTCCATGATTTTGTCGTGGTTGTGGAACTCTATGAACCCAGAAATCAGCAACACCTTCATGTTCCTGTCCACAGCAAAGAAAATTTGGGAAGCTGTTCGACAGACATATTGTAAGGCTCGTGATGCAGCACAGGTCTTCGAGATTAAAGTCAAAGTTGGAGCAACAAAACAGGGAAGTAGAACAGTAACTCAATATGCAAATTTATTGTAGAATTTATGGCAGGAGCTCAACCATTATCAGTGAATTGAAACCAAATGCCCAGAAGAAGCAGCAATCTTAAAGAACTTTATCAAGAAAGATAGAGTTTATGATTTTCTTGCAGGACCCAATGTTGAGTTTGATCAAGTTAGAGTTTAGATCCATGGCAAAGAAGAATTGCCATTTCTAAATGAGGCTCTTTCTCTTATTCGTGCTGAGGAAAGTCGTGGAGGGGTTATACTTGAACCCCTAACTACGGAAGGATCCGCAATGGTGGCCAAAACTGAAGCATTGCCAAGAGAAAGTGGAAAGACAGAATTATCAAGGTCTCATAACCAGGACAACAAAGATGCTCTATTGTGTAACTACTATAAGAAGCCAACGCACACTAAAGAGAATTGCTAGAAGTTGCATGGCAAGCCATCAAGCAGGGAGTGGAATCAACAAAGAGGACCATAAAGGAATCAGGGCCAAGCCAATACCATTGCAAACCAGAACCAACAAAGCTAAGAATGGCATCCTAGTCCTAGAGAGTTCAATCAAGAAATAGACAAATTAAAAGGACTTCTAGAATCATTGGAAAAGCCTAATGGTGCATGTTCTCTTACACTCTCAGGTAAGTTCTCTATTTCTCAAGGATTGAATGCTTCGGATAATTGTATTAAGGATTTATGGATTATTGACTAAGAAGCCATTGATCACATGACCTACTCTTCACTAAGTTTCAGTACTTACACTCCCTGTCCAAGTAGTAGGAAAATAGCTGTTGCAGATGGTTCACTTACCACTGTAGCTGGACTAGGGGATATCAATATCTCTTCATCTTTCACTTTGAAAAACGTGCTTCATATTCCTAAACTATCCACCAGTTTGATATCCATACAAAAACTCACTCATGATATGAACTGTAATGCAATTTTTTATCCTTCCTACTGCCTATTTCAGGACCAGGAATTGGAGAAGAGGATTGGACTTGCTAAGGAGAGAAATGGTCTATATTATTTGGAGGAATCAGGCAAAAACTATGCTATCAGAAATAAATCCTCTCTATCTTTGTTATCATCATCTAATAACGACATTATCTGGCTTTATCATTTTAGATTAGGGTATCCGTCATTTGGAATTTTAAAAATTATGTTTCCAGGTTTGTTTAAAGGGTTAGGGCATGAACACTTTCATTATGAAATTTGTGAATTTGCAAAACATAAATGTGTACCCTTTCAAATTAGAAATAAAAGATGCTCTATTCCATTTTATTTGATTCATAGTGATATTTGGGGCCCTTCTACAGTTCCAAATGTGTCTGGCTCACAATGGTTTGCTTCATTTATTGATAACTACACGAGTTTCTTGGATCTTTCTTCTCAAGTCCAAATCTGATGATAGCAGTGTATTTCCAAATTTTCATAACATGATTCAAAATCAATTTGGGGTTAAAATTAAAAGATTTAGATCAGATAATGCACGAGATTACTTTAACCAAATCTTGTCTCCATACTTTCAAAAGGAAAAAATTGTTCATGAATCTTTATGCATTAGTACCCCACAACAAAATGAAGTTGCAGAAAGAAAAAATGGTCATTTATTAGCTACAACTCGAGCCCTTCTCTTCCATCAAAATTTTCCAAAGAACTATTGGGGAGAGGTTGTTCTCGCAGCAGCATATATAATCAACCGACCACCTTCAACAATTTTAGGGTTTAAAACACCAATGGAAATTCTCTCTAAATTCCATCCTGATATCAGAACCACAAATAACCTTACTCCTAGAATTTTTGGATGCACTGCATTTGTTCATGTTCACAGTCAAAATAGGGGAAAGTTAGATCCTAGAGCTGTTAAGTGTGTCTTTGTGGAATATTTTTCAACCTAGAGGGGATACAAGTGCTATCATCCACCCACCAGGAAATTTTTTATTTCTGTTGATGTTACTTTTGAGGAACAAAAACCATATTTCCCTCAACTTTATCTTTAGGGGGAGTCATCATCATCTATAGAAGATAAGGATAGAGACTTGTTTCTACATGACCTACCCTTGTCCACAACTTCCCAACTTCCCCTTACAATTTGTTTCCTTAGCCTGAACTCTTTGAGTCAACTGAACCACACAAAATAGTAGAATCACTCAAGCTACTCCAAACAGAACCAACTTCTTCACCTATGGCAGGGAATAAAGTCCTCCTTGACACATTCAGATTTGATCAGGTTTACTCTAGACGTATAGATCCTGATTCAACTCCAAATGAAGTCCAAGATTCTTAACCGACTCCTGGAATTGACGTAAGTGCAGTTTCAGACATTGGTTCTCCTCAAGAAGTAAATGACTATCATCTTCCTATTGCTGTTAGGAAAGGCACAAGAGAGTGTACTAAACATCCTTTATATCCTTTAGAAAAGTTCGTGTCACTTGAAAAGTTCTCGCCATCACAAAGAAACTTTCTGGTCAAATTGAACACAATTCATATTCCTAATACTTAATCTGAAGCATTATCTGATGAGAAATGGAAAGGTGCCATGAAGGAAGAAATGCAAGCACTTGAGAAGAACAATATGTGAGAGGTTGTCGACCTACTACCAGGCAAGAAAGTTATGGGTAGCAAATGCGTGTTCACAGTAGAATACAGGTCAAATGGCTCATTGGAGAAATATAAAGCCAGACTAGTAGCAAATGGGTACACACAGACATATGGTGTTGATTATCAAGAAACATTTGCTCTAGTAGCAAAGATGAACACAGTCAGAATTTTGCTATCTTTGGTAGCAAATTTCAATTGGTTTTTGGAATAATTTGATGTAAAAAAATACTTTTCTCTATGGTGATTTAGAAGAGGAAATATATATGAAGATTCCTCCAGGATTCAAGAGGAATAGGAGAAGTGACAAAGTTTGTAAGTTGAAGAAAGCGTTGTATGGACTCAAGCAATCTCCTAGAGCCTAGGTTGGTAGATTTTCCAAAGTCATGCTAACATTCAGATATAGACCAAGCCAAGGGGATCACACACTCTTTATCAAGCATTCAACCTCAAGGGGAGTAACAGCTCCTTGGTTTATGTTGATCACATAATTATAGCAGGAAACCATGAAGAGGAGAAAGAAGATCTGAAGAAATGTTTAGCCAGAGAATTTGAGATAAAAGAACTTGGAAGATTGAAGTACTCTCTAGGAATTGAAGTAGTTCATTCCAATGAAGGTATCCTCATTTCACAATAGAAGTATGTTACAGATCTTTTGAGAGAAACAGGAAAACTGGCATGAAAACCAATATCAACACCAATTGACCCGAATCATAAGCTCGATAAAGCAAATGAAGATCCAGTTGTGGACAAGGAGATGTATTAGAGACTCATTAGGAAGCTCATATATCTAGCTCATACTAGACTAGACATGGCATATGCTGTTAATGTGGTAAGCCAATTTATGCAAAATCCTAAAGAGATTTGCTTGCAAGCAGTAAACAGGGTGCTACATTACCTAAAGGGGAATCCTGGTAGAGGCATTTTGTTCAAGAGGAATCATGGATTGGAACTTGAAGTTTACACTGTTGCAAATTATGCAGGCTCGCGAAGATCTACCTATGGCTATTGCACCTTTCTGGAGACAATCTCGTAACATGGAGAATTAAGAAGCAAAATGTAATAGCCAAGCCAAGTGAAGAGGCAGAATTCAAAGCAATGGCTTTGGGGATATATGAGTTACTATGGATAAAGATAATCTTAGAAGACCTAAAGATCAAATAGGAAGGACCTATGAAATTACTTTGTGACAACAAGTTTGCAATCAACATCACTCACAACCCTGTTCAAAATGATAGAACAAAGTACATTGAAGTAGATAAACACTTTATAAAGGAGAAGTTGGATAGTAGATTAATTTGTACTCCTTATATCTCAACCAAGGATCAGCTCACTGATGTTCTTACTAAGAGCCTTGAGAGTACAACATTCTAAGGAATTATTTTCAAGCTGGGAATGAAAGATGCATATTCTCCAGCTTGAGGGGGAGTGTTGGAAAACATAGAGAGTATCTCCTTGATTGATTCAATGTGCTATATTAGGAATATATTGTTAGGAAACAGAGATAATATCTCCTTGATTGATTCTGGTGTGCTATGTTAGGAATATATAGGGTTGACTTCCTAGAATTATGATGTAATTGATTTCTTGATTGATTTTTCTGTAATTAGCCTATAAATTGGCATGTACAACTTGTAAACTCTTGTATAAAAGGCCATTTCAAGGTTCATCTAAGAGATAAGTTTTTCCTCCTCATTTTCCTCTCAAGTTAATATAACCCCCATCAGCCATACCTTTTCTCATTATTGATTGCATTTTCCATCACCCTTACCTTTCCATCCAAAATATGCATATTTTATGTTCATGCACTTTTTGGCTAATATTGGCCCTTATTTTTCTGACATTACCTGGATTTTTTTTTTAACAATTTCCTTTTAAATTCCCTATCTTTTACAACTATCCAAACTCATGCAGATAACTTCAGGAAATATCTGAAAAGGGTAAACTACCTTTCCTTTTCATTTTTTATCATCCCTTTGTTATATTCACATGCAGCATACTCTTATTCATAAAATCACGCTTGAATGAGATCATTAAGGACCTACTTGAACAAGCTTCATCTCATGCAAGAGAGACCATACAAAAAACCTGCATAAATTTCATTTTCTGAATTCAGTAAATGGCATAGGACCATCAAAAGCAATAATTTTGGATTGCCAAGTTGTCAAGCTTGAAATTTACATGTTCAAGCCTGGTTAAAATGTGCTTGAAGAATCTCAAGTGAGCTGTATTTGATCATAGGGTACGGAGTCTTGCATCAGATAATAAGCAAGCCATACTGACCCCACTCAGCACCCAAAATACACCGCTGCCCCAACTTCCTGCCGAAAACTCTGAGAAACTTGCTTCAATATCACATAATTGACAACACCCAAATAAGGAAACCAATTATAATTCACCACAAAACAGACAAACCACAAAAGACGCACCCATCAACAGAAGAAAATTCAGGAAACCCAGTTGCAAAGTTCTCAATAATGACAGCAAAGATCTCTTTTTTGAACAAACCCATCATTTAATTCCACGAAATCCACTATAAGAGCCATCAACACCAGAAAATTCAGGAACCCCACCTGCAAAGTTCTCAAAGTGCTGACAACAAAGATCTCTTTTTTGACCAAACACATGATTAAATTCCACAAAATTCACAATAATCTTCACAAAATTTCATTCACACGTGCAGAAATAATAGAAAATAGAAAAAAATGGAAAACAGAAAAAAAAAAGTTGGAGGTAGGGAAGAAGGGAAATACCCAAAAGAGAACAGAGCTGTGTGATAGCCTGGGAAGAAGCAGCATTCCCAGAGGGCGTGAAAGTCTTCCTGCAGAGGTCGTAGAGCGCCTGAACGGGGGCGCCGCCCTTCGGCATGCTAACATACGCCGGTGATTGTCCTGTGCCAACCCTCTGCTGCCGCTTGGACAGGCACACCCATCCTACCGGGACGCCAGCACGTGTGCGAGCAAGTGGCAGAGGAGCGAGAGAGATGCTCGGGCATAGCATGGCGGATGATACGACGGCTGTTGAGAATCCGTTGAATACCACACACCCGCGCGGCATTTGTTTGGGTCGGGTTTTTCGCCATATAATGTCTATTTTGAGCCCGAGGCATGAGAAGCCACGTTAGGTTGGCAGTTTTGGCATGACACGGCAACGGAACCGAATGTTTTATTAGTTGGAAAATTCGAACCGATTAATTTAATCTTTGCAGAAAATCATTAATTATGATTCTTTTTACAAAGGTTTAAGTTAAATAAAAAGGTTATGAATTGTTTAATTTTAATTAAATGCTCTATGAGTCGCACTTTCCTTCACTATAAAATTATTTTAATCTGTAAATCAACCTTTAAATTCTTAATATTCGTATAACAAATTTTAAGTTTTTCAGTTTGCTTATTAAAATTTTAAGTTTGCAAATAAAATTTAATTTACTCGTTAAATTTAGCTTTTGCTATATAAGCTTCTAACGTAGGATTAGATATTTTTTGATATTATACAATGCCTATTACAATAATTTTAAAAAATGTGGATAATTAAAAACTAATTATTATTATTATTAAACCAAAGGTTAAATTAAAATATTTATTTTAAATACAATTCTTAATTTTTATAATTCTTACATTAATTTAAAGCTTCAAATAGGCTTAGGTATCATTTCAAGCAATATTTTAAAAAAAGAGGAGTGCTTCATCACTGGCATTGACACGTGGATGTGGAAGTGGACGTGCGAGCAGCCAACAGTGGAGAGCATTGGCATCGGGGGGGCGGGCTCTGATTCTTCCCCAGGAAAAGATCGACGGCATCTCTTTTGCTTTTTGGAAGAAAAATGCAAATCAGCGGCTGAATTTATTCGGTTTTGATATGCTGAACGCTCTTCCGGTGGAGGAAAAACGGTTTCTTTTTTCTTTTGGGAGTAGGCCGACGTTCCCACGGGCGGCGGCTGTTAGAGGTATCGTCTCTGCTATTGATGCTGTGATTTTTTCTATTTTTTCAACATCCCATTTGCTCCTAATCTTTCATATGAAGAAACCCACAAAAGGAATGAAAGGAAAGCCATCAAAATCCTGTGAAAAATCTGAAATTTTAGAATTTTCTCCGCCCTCTGCTAGGATTCTCGGTTGTGGGAGAGGTGGGTACCACCGATCGGTGATCCTGACCGCTGATCTGTCGTCATGGATGCATGCCACAGGTACTGAAACATCGAGTTCAGGTTAAGATGATATAGCCTTCACAGTGCTTCCCTTTTCAAGCATATATTGTCTGAAAGCATGTTGAAACTCTTGGATATTTTTTTTCTTCTGGGTGGATTTCTGGTCCTTGGGGTATTCATGCGAAGGGATTTCGGATCAACGGTTTGGATTACATAGCTGTGTACATGGATCGAGCATTTCAGTTTGGGTTTCTGATTTTCCACTTTGGCTTTTGCTTGGGTAGATGAAGCGAGAAAGGAAAACAAAAGAATAAAAAAATCTTTTGAGGAAAGTGAGCTATTTGTTGCTCTGGCGGAATAAACTAATGTGCTTGTCTTATCTTCTAATGGATAAAGGCAAAATCTTTATGCCATAAATTTCATTATTTGAGATTTATATCTATGGCTATGAAGATTGAGATAGAAGTGATTTATTTTGTCAAATGCTTTTAGTTGTGTGGCTTTTGCAACTCCAAGTCAGAAGACTTTAATGTATCAGTTCTGAAGATCCATATTTGTCTTTCCTTCTAGTTCAGTTGATCCTCTCTCCTCGAAGTGAAAGGAAGGGAAGACATGGGTACGCATGAGAAGCCCATTAGAAGGGTGGCATTTGTGCTGATCGATGGATTGGGTGATGTGTCACTACCAAGGTTTCAGTATAAGACCCCTCTTCAAGCAGCCAAAACTCCTAATATGGATGCGATTGCTTCAGCTGGAGTGAATGGTCTCATGGATCCTGTTGAACCAGGCTTGGCTTGTGGAAGTGACACTGCCCACCTTTCTCTGCTCGGTTATGATCCAAGAGTCTACTATCGAGGTCGAGGTGCTTTTGAGTCTATGGGTGCAGGATTGGCAATGTCTCCTGGTGATATAGCATTCAAGGTTGGTCATCGTGTGAAGCTGCATTTGCTTATCAATTGATGCTGTGATTCTTACCTTCCACTATTAATAAAATATAACAATTTTGTTGTTCAAGAAGTAATTCTGAATCTCACTACTTGGGTTTATGTTGTAACACAATCTTGTTCTTGTTCATCAGTCAAACTTCGCAACAATGGATGAAAATACTGGCATAGTAACAAGCAGGAGGGCAGATAGGCACTTTGAGGAAGAAGGCCCAATTTTATGCACAGCATTGGATGGGATGAAGCTGCCATCTTTTCCTGAGTATGAAGTGAGAGTCAGGTGCAGATGCTTATACTATGTCATTTTAAAATGGTTTCAACAAAAATATAAGGAAAGGGGGCCTAATATTTTACCAATGTGAAATATAAAAAATGGGAAAAGAAATTTTCCTGGTAAGTAATTGTTCACATATTGACAAGAGGGCCTCTTTGCCTACATAGACACCAACTTTCTTTTCCTTTTGAAAAGTTTTTAACTTTCATGTTCTAATCAGTGTTATTAAAACCAGACTAGTACGGCCAGTCGAATTGGTTCGCAGTTGACCAGTCCGGTCCAGCCCGGTTTGGTCAAATAGTATTTTTTAAAAATTTTTAATATTATTAATAAAATAAAAGGATGAATTAAGTAATATAGTATTATAACGAAAGACCTATATATTTAGATTAATATCAATTGTTTAGATTTTTCAAAGTCTAGTAATATTTTTTAAAATTTTTCAAAAAAAAAAAAAAAGGGGGCAGGGTTGTTGTGAACTAGATGCCTGACTGGTTCGACCACTGGTCTAGTTCTGATAACACTAGTTCTAATTGATATTTGACATTCCTCAACTAAAAGTGAATTGAGGAGGTTAACAATGGCTGCTATTGTTTGCAGATATGCCACAGAACATAGATGCGGGGTGGTTGTGAAAGGGCCCAAGCTGAGTGGAAACATATCAGGGACTGACCCTTTAAAGGACAATCGCTTGCTGTTGAAAGCTGAAGCTCTGGATGACACAGAGGAAGCTAAGAACACAGCTGCTGTTGTGAATGAACTATCGAAGGAGATATCAAAAATTCTGATTTCTCATCCCATAAACAAAAAACGTGTAGAAGAAGGGAAGGGCATTGCAAATGTTGTCCTTTTGAGAGGTTGTGGAATTCGCATCGAGGTATGATTTCTAATGTTCTATCTAAATATTATTTTACAGTCTTTCCTTAATCTTCGACCTCTTTTTTGTTTTTTTTTTGCCTGCCTTTCTTCTTTCTTTCTTCCTGTTCTTCTCCTTTTTTGGATAATCAACTCTCAGGATACATAAGATTGGGTCTCTGGCTTAGTATGTTATACTGTGATTTGATAAAAAGGGTGTATTTCAACATTGAGATCTTGGTTATCAAAGAGGGAAGAAAAGCAAGTAAGAGAAAAACCAGAGACACACAAAAGGTTATAACTAGCCAAGTCAAGATGAACATATCATAACTTCACTCTCTCTTCTGCTTTTCTACTCTGATTTTGTTTTCTTTTCCCCTTTTTTTGAACTTCATATTTAGTGACAATATCTGCTGGACTGCTGGCACTGGGACCTAACTATGTGCAGGTATGACCTGAAAGTTGTATGTGGTTAATAGCTCATGAATAACTAATGGTAAGAGCAGTCCTTGGGGCAGTCAATTTGCCTTCACAAGTAGAACTGATTTTCCATTTGATCACCTGATGATCGCTAAAATGGCATGGCTTGACCACCAGATCCAGTTTGGAATTTACAATAGTGTAAGTTGGGTGCCAAAGCAAATTTTATTAGATTTTTGGGCTCTGGGCTCTGAATTGCTATCATACAGTTTAAAGATTTCTTCCCCATTATGAGAACAAAATGCCATCACTTGTTCCTTCTTGATTAAGTTCATGGTCCACAACTAATTCAATTTGTACCAAAACCAGCAAATGTTAGAATATCTGGATTAGTAGTAATTATGTGCATTGCAAGAAATCATCATCATCATCAAAAGCTGTTTCCCAATTAAGTGGGATCAGGCACATGGATTCTGTCGTGCCATTCTGTGCATTGCAAGAAACAAAATCTATTAATTTGACATCAATGTCTTGAAGTTTTCTCTTTCTTCACTATGAAATAATAATATCTGCCATCCTTTAAAAATAATGATTGTGGAACTAGAGAGCTGTGGTCACATCATAAATTTTTGACCTGCTTGGCAATGATACTGGTTTTGTAGGCCATTAAATCTTTTTGAGTTGTAAATTTTAGTTAACCCTGTGACATCTCAGAAACTCATTTTTTTTTAGCTTTTGCATTTTTCAGGTTCCTTCATTTGAAAAGCTGCATGGCTTGCAGCCATGCATGGTAGCTCCAACAAAGATAATTGCAGGGCTGGGTCTGTCACTGGGAATAGATATTTTAGAAGCACCTGGAGCAACTGGAGATTATCGAACTCTCCTAACCTCCAAAGCAACAGCTATTGCAAAAGCTCTTTCTGCTCCACAGCAACCATGCCCTCATGTTTTTGTACCAGGAGAGGCAGACTACAAGCCAGGCCGCATAGATGGATATGATTTTGGGTTTCTCCACATAAAGGTAACTATTGAGTGAAATAAATTATACTTTGCAGACCATAAGAATTTAGGTCTAAAAGTTTAAAAACGAAATCTGACGACTACCTTTAGAGGCAGGAATTGTGAACTCTTCTCATTCAGGATGATTCAATTCATTTATAAGGTGTGCCACCTGATTAATCAACCAGGCTGTTATGGGCCACATGAGCAGCCACCTGATGTATTGTGGTTGTCCTTCATTGACATTAAATGAGGCTTTTTTAGAGTTCAAGATCCATCTCCAGGGAATAACAAGAGTGGTTATAAAACTATTTCACCTGAAAATTTTGAAATGCCAGATAGCTTCACTTGAAGTTTTTCTTTGTATGAATTTTTTCTCCTTATTTCTTGAATGCTTGATGTGTTAATCTTCACACCCCATAGAGGGGGTTCTTATGTCAAATAATATTCCAGGAAAAAGTGCTGATTCCAGCTTCCTGGCCCCATAAATTTTCAAATACTACCCTGCCTTTAGTTCAAATTTTCCACTGATTTGAACAGGCAGTCAAGCGTACAAAGATCGTGCATTTCCAGCTGTCATATGCATGAGTACTGTGGATCCATCTAACACGTTTGTAGCAATTATCTTTTCTTGTGATGCCTTCTAGTAGACAAACATGGTTTTGTTCCAATTAATACAAGTGCTATTACTTGCCTCACTTCATAATCTGTGTTGTTGGGCGATTAACATTTAGGAAGGTATTTATTACAGGCAATCGATGATGCTGGCCATGATAAAGCAAGTGCATTGAAGGTCAGAGGCATGGAAGCTGTGGACAGAGCAATTGGCCAGCTTGCCAGGCTCTTGTGGCCAGCAGAGTTGACAGGAAGCTATCAATACTCACTCTGTGTCACTGGAGATCACTCTACTCCAGTTGAGTATGGGGACCACAGCTTTGAGCCTGTCCCTTTCACACTATGCCATTTACAGGACTACGTGGGAGCAGTGGGTGGAGAGTCAATTTTGATGGGGACTTCCCTTGAAGCCTTTCCACTGCCTTCAGTTGAGGCTGGTGAAGACCTCAGGGACTATGTGGATGTGTTGTCAGAGTCCCAAAGCAATGGGCTTAAAGCTTTTAGAGGTGATTCAGTTTTTGAGTTCAATGAGATAGCAGCATCACGGGGATGTCTTGGGCGATTTACAGGAAGTGAGATGATGGAGATAATAAAAACATTTCTTCAGCCGGAGGTTTGAAGCTACTTGCTTGATGCCTTAGGAGACCTGAGTTTTAAGCCATGGTTTCATCCAGCACTGCTTTTTTAATTTACAGGGAGATGATATTTTGTCTTTTTTGTTCCTGAATCTGTAGCAATAGACTTAGAAGAATCCTGTGCAGCTTGCTTGAATCATCATGAAGTTGGTCACCCTATTATGCATCAGCCATGGAGCTACCTTTGACTTGGGTGAGTCACAAGTTGCCTTGAATGGCCATGAGTTGGTCAAGAGTTATTTTGTAATAGCAGATGGAACCAGAAAGAAAGGGCAGTGTGATCTTAAGAATAAAGTCATTCAATTGGTTGGAAGTGTTATCATTTTATTCATGGGTTTTGTTATAAATCGTGAGTCTTCAATGTTGTGCATAGATCTTGACCCAGCTTGTCAGTCTATGAAGGCAAACGTGGCCATTGCTTGAAGAATCAATCTGCTTTGATGATTGGCACCAACACTGAATATGCATGGTATTTTCTATTTGGACAGACTGCCATTTAGTGTGAGCCTAGTCTGGCTCACATAGAGCATGTACCAACCTGATTTTTACAATAGGGGAACTCTTGACACACTCGCATATGACTGGCATAGCTTGGATGGTGTTGCACAAGGTGCTGGATTGTTTTAGGTTCAAATGTGAATAATCATGTCAGGTTAAAGGCCTATGGTTTGCATGTAGTCTGAAATTAGGTCAGTTATATGCTTGCTGTCCAATCGTATGTGCACATTCTGCTCTCATTGAGATTATCGTTTAGTTTAGTTTCTGGAATGAGAAAGGAAATCTGAGATGATGAGGCCGTGGGACTAATTCAAGTATTCAACTGAGACTATGAGACACATTCAGTTGTACTACAATATGGAACGTTCCCCCTGTATCTAGAATAATCAATTAGCTTTGTGATTTCAGCTGCAACTAGCACCTTTCTTATTAAAGTACATTTTGCCTATTCATTTCTTTAAAAGCACATTAGTGATGCCTATTCATTTTTTGTAAACGCATATTAGTGATTTCTATTCATTTCATGCAAATTTTATTGAATTCTGCATCGCTAGGTTCATTGTTCCTTATTTGAAAGTCAAGATTTACTTGCAATCAAGGAATGAGTAATCAACTATAAAAGTAAAATTGTGAAAATAGATATTATATGTGGTTCGGGTCAATTCTAGGCACACAAGCACCTGACCCGAGCCTACCCAATTTATACATGTGGTTTGAAAGGGCTTATCAAAAACCTACCCTATGGATAACTCAGGTGGAATCGACCTGATTTTCAGTTCATTAGTACCCTACGAAAGTTGCACCTCTACTCAGTTGTGTCGGATTTATGAACCGGTCAAATACAGATTATAAACCAAAGAAAGTCAGAATATATGGTCCCAGTATGTAATTATGTTTCTTTTTTGTTCTTACTAGAGGAATTTTCCTTGGTATTATATGAACTTGCTTGACCCAAATTATACTATTGGAGTCAATTATAGAAAAGCACCTCCATCTAAATATTCGAATTCAACAACCCCTGATATCGTACTTTTTTCTTCCTTACAATTACCTCTTATTCACGAAGCGATGGTTGTTTTCAGGGCTTTTTAGGAATTGAGCAGCCTGCCTTTTCTTTTCTAGTTTGCTTTAAAAAATTATCTGATCCAGAAGTAGTCGTGCTATAAATGGCTGAAACACGGTCCGAACATCCAAGAAATAGATAAGAGAATTGAGGTTTGGATCTAAGATGAGTTTTACCCGTTCAATTTTGCTACATTAACGGTTATCGTGCAGGGAACTGATCAACTAAAATGGCCTTCAGGGTTTCATACTTCGACAATGATCGTCATTCAATCCCAGCTCTCTCCCCATCCCCAAGCAGACTATCCAATGTCGAGGAAAAAGAGAATTCCATCGGCACCGCAGGTGTTAAATTATATTCCGCGTAGACTTGGAAAAAAACAGAGACGAAGACATTCTCGATGGTCTTGTGGACAGTCTACAGAATATATTGCTGTATCTATGTCAATCAAGTTAGCCCAACGAGTCAAACACGCAACGTAATGGACGTATTTTGTACAACACAGCAACATTTCACACATGGGTTGGCTATAAATTGGCATACTAGCATATACCTCTACAAGAAATGGCAGCGATGGCATTCTTACCATTCAGTGTCTTCATCCTAGCAAGCCTCTCCTTGTGCATGAACTTGCACTCTGTTGATGCTGCAGCCACCTTGAGCAATGAAACCGATAGACTCTCCTTGCTGGGCTTCAAGGACTGCTTATCCAATGGTTCTCTCAAAGCTTTGAGCTCCTGGAATGACTCTCTCCATTTCTGCAGGTGGCGAGGAGTCGCATGCAGCCGCCAACATCAGAGGGTGACCATCCTGAACTTGAGTAAAATGGGCTTGAAAGGTCACCTCTCTCCATTCATTGCAAACCTCTCATTCATCCGGCGTATCGACCTCAGCGACAACGAATTCCATGGTGCTCTTCCCCCAGAGATTGGTCGTCTGTTCCGTCTCCAGTATCTTCTTCTAAGCAGAAACACTATCCAAGGGAGAATTCCCGCTAATATTAGCCTATGTTCAGAGCTCAAAGTCTTCGATCTGGGCCGGAATGGCATCTCTGGGGTGATTCCAGTCGAGCTCAGCTCACTTCATAAGCTCACAGTCCTTGATCTTCATCTTAACAAGCTTGTAGGGGGCATTCCCCCCTCCATTGGAAACTTATCTTCTCTCACCGAGCTTTCGTTAATGGAGAATAGTTTGCATGGAGACATTCCGGTTGCTCTCAGCAGACTGCATAACTTGGAAGTTCTTGAACTCTCAGAAAACAGATTTTCCGGTTCCATTCCATCTCCGCTCTATAATCTCTCTTCCATGTATGCTTTTGCTGTGACAGACAACTCACTCTCCGGGCAACTTCCACCCAGCATTGGCCTTACACTTCCAAACATTCGAGGTTTTCTCATGGGAGGAAATCGATTTAATGGCCCTATTCCAACTTCCCTTGGCAATGCTTCGACGCTTGAAGAACTTGATTTGTCGTGGAACCTGTTTAGTGGAGCTGTGCCGATGAACCTTGGGAACCTGCCACATCTAACTTGGTTGAATTTGGCGGAGAATAGGCTTGGAACTACTGAAGGCGATGACTTGAGGTTTCTCGGAGCTTTAAACAACTGTCACAATCTGACGTTATTGGCGCTGGAATACAATAACCTCAAAGGGGAGTTGCCAGACTCCGTGGCCAATCTTTCAACCCAGCTGACAGTGATGACGATAAGCAAAAACCAGATATTTGGATGCCTTCCCACGGGCATTGGAAACCTTGTTGGTTTGACTCAATTGGCAATGGACCAAAACCATATGACGGGTAACATTCCATTCAGTATTGGCAAGCTTCACAGGCTGCAAACGTTGGACTTCTCTGTAAATGGGTTTTCAGGCAGCATTCCATCCTCCATTGGAAACCTGTCTTCTTTGCTTGAGCTCAATTTGGAAGAAAACAGCCTACAAGGAGCAATCCCTCCAAGCCTTGGGAACTGTCGAGATATGCGGTTATTGAATCTTTCTCAGAACAACCTTAATGGTACCATACCAAAAGAAATTTTTAGCATTGTGTCATTATCAGTTTCTCTAAGCTTGGATGGAAATTCTCTCTCTGGAAGCCTACCAACAGAGGTTGGTAGCTTGATAAACATAGAAGAAATATACGTTTCCTGGAACAGACTGTCAGGTGAAATTCCCCCCACTCTTGGCCGTTGCTTGAAGTTGGAGATCCTTGCATTGCAGGACAACTTGTTTAATGGAACCATTCCTCAATCTTTCAATGCACTAAAAGGCATTGAACTGTTAGACCTTTCGAGCAATAATCTGTCAGGGAAAATTCCAGAATATCTTGATGGGTTAATGTCCTTGAGGATTATCGACCTCTCTTTCAATGATCTTGATGGTGAAGTACCACAAAAAGGCATATTCAGGGATCCAAATTCGACTTTAGTCCTTGGAAACAAGAAGCTTTGTGGGGGCATTCTAGGACTGCAGCTGCCTCCATGTCCCATTGCAACCTCGAGAAGACAAGGACGATCTTCACTTCTCAAGGTAATAATCCCAGTATCAGGTGCAATTCTTAGTTTACTCATATTATTGTGTGCATTGGGTATTTTTTACTATAGAAGAAAGCCAAGAAAGAGATCTTCAACACCCACATTAAAAGATCAGTATTTGAAGGTTTCTTATGCGGAACTCCTTCAAGCTACTGATAGTTTCTGTTCCTCCAACCTGATCGGTCTTGGAAGTTATGGCTCTGTGTACAAAGGACTTCTGGCCAGCAATGGAATGATTGTTGCAGTGAAGGTAGTCAACCTTCAACAAAGAGGAGCTTCGAAAAGCTTCATGACAGAATGTGAAGCCTTGAGAAGTATTAGACACCGAAACCTGGTCAAGGTCTTAACTGCTTGCTCAAGTGTTGATTTTAAGGGGGATGATTTCAAAGCTTTTGTCCTAGAGTTCATGCCTAATGGGAGCCTCGACAAGTGGTTGCATTCGCAGATTGATAGGCAACATGGCTTGAGGAGATTAACCTTGATTGAGAGGCTAAATATAGCCACTGATGTAGCTTCGGCACTTGAGTACCTTCATAATGGGTGCCAGACACCAGTTATCCACCGCGATCTAAAGCCAAGCAATGTTCTTCTTGATGGTGACATGAAAGCCCACGTGGGTGATTTTGGGCTGGCAAGATTCCTTGTGTCAGATGATAGATTCCAGCATCAAACCAGCTCATCTGTGGTAAAGGGATCAATTGGGTATCTTGCTCCAGGTAATGACTCCTCTGGTATCTTCTCTTTTAAGCTCTACTCTATCATTGAAATTATGGATAACATGTTTTCTACATCCCTGCATCTTGTGTTTCATCTGTCATTCACATCACAGCATGCAGTTGCACAGCAGGGTATGAAAAAAATCAAGTGCTAAGTTTATCTTAGGCTGTAAACTTAAATACCTTATTGCATGCGCAGTCGAGCATCTTTTGAGCTGCATCAGAAGCTCAAATTCCTTCAAAAAATGTGCACCTTCTTATTTTTCTCAAAAATGTTGCTTTGTGAGATAACTCATCCTCCAAAAGGAAGCATACAGATGCACAAAAATGTGCTAATGTGTGGCACATCAATCCTGGCTTTCATAAGGCAGTCCTCGTGGTAGATGGGTATCCATATTACACCCAGTCCATATATCTGGTTTGCCAAGTACATATGAAGAGAATGGAAAGTCAGAATACAAACAGATGGCCTACATCAAAACAGCATGTCCTCCTCTCATTCGAAGGGTGTGCCATTATGCCTGATGAAGATCGTTGGTCCCAAAAATGCATGACAAAGTAGCGAGTGTCCTTTAGTTGCTCTTAGTAAGGCATCATGGCATTAACGTTTGCTCTTGTTTATATAATGATGATAGCAATTAAGATAGAAACTTTCTTACTTGTGCAGAGTATGGCATGGGTGGCAAGGCATCTACAGATGGGGATGCATATAGCTATGGAATCCTTCTATTGGAGATGTTCACAGGAAAAAGGCCTACAGATGATATGCTTAACAGCAACTTAAGCCTTCACGACTTTGCTAAGATGGCTTTCCCAGAGAAAGTGATGGAGATAGTGGATCCCATGCTACTCTTAGAAGACCAAGATGAATCTTCCGGCAATGCAGAAGATGCTAGGGCCCAGAGAGTGAGAATGGAAGATTGTTTGGTTGCTGTCATCAGAATTGCACTTCAGTGTTCTAACACATCTCCAGGACAACGGATAGATATGAGAAATGCTGTCATGGAGATGCATAAGATTAGAGACAAATATTTTGGGATTTAACCTGAAAAGCAGAGGACAAGGGGGATTCATTCGTTGGGTGAAGGCCAAGCTTACCACAGCAATTATTGAGATCTCCTTACTTGTAATCAAGAGAAATGTGAACATTTCGTTCCAAATTGAATTTTAGTAGGCAAGAGACCTTCATTGACTGATATCTTAAGCTATATCACAATATTACAAGTTATTTATGGCTTTTTGATGAATAAATGGCTTTTAGTTCATCGAGAAATAAATAGACACCCTAACCAAAATCTAGGGCCCACACACATATATCTGTATAATTGATGATTGGACAAGTACCAAAGCTTGTGGAAGATGCCAAAAACTCATGATTGGGTACTAACTAAACATTTTACTTACAGCAAATACCAAAAGTTCGGAATGCTTCAAAAGCCAAAACTTAAATTTTACCAAGTTAAGCATCTGATGAGATTTTACAACATCATTGTCCAGTGAAATGTTTATTAGCCAAAGTGTATGTGTGGAATGTTTGCTGCATCTTGTCCATGAAACAGGAAATGACAGCCCAGAGAATTAACTGCAACTTCCCCCCTGATCAACAGCAGGCCAACATGCCTCCATATATAAAGTCGTCTAGAGCATAAGCTCTCTTGAGGCATGACCTAGGTTGCAGTCTCTCCTCCAGTGTGGCCAGAGCACCGAACCTCCAAAAGGAAGATCACAGACAAAAATGTGCCAAATAATAGTGATAATTATAATAATAATAACAATGATAATAAATGATAATAATAATAATAATAATAATAATAATAATAATAA
>JAYJMB010034175.1:0-34944 GCA_036873735.1 Pouteria campechiana
CTGTGAGAAAGGTGGGTTTGTCTCCATAAAATTTTCACAATCTTCTGCATCCTGTCTATCAATTTCTTTGGTACTTGGTTGAGTCAATCATGCTTCAAGTGGATCTTCAATAATACTTTCTTGAAAAGATTTGTTCACCAACTTGTTAATAGATTCAACTACAAAACAAGAATTAGCATCCAAAGTATATTTCATTGCTTTAAAGACATTGAAGGTGACTTAATCACCTTGAACTCTAAGAATTAATTTTCCTTGTTAAACATCAATAAGAGTTCTTCCTGTTGCTAGGAAGGGTATATCCAAGATAAGTGGTACCTCTCTATCTTCTTCCATATCCAAAACTATGAAATCATCAGGAAAAATGAACTTATCAACCTTTACCAACATGTCTTCCACAATACCCCTTGGATGTTTGATTGAATGATCAGCAATTTGAAGTGATACTGTAGTTGTATTGACATCTCCCAATCCTAATTTTCTAAAAATAGAAAAAGCCATTAAGTTAATACTTGCACCCAAATCACATAATGTCTTTTCAAAATAAGAATCACCAATAGTGTAAGAGATAGTAAAACTGCTTGGATTTTTCATCTTTTGAGGTAGTTTATTTTGCAAGATGGCTAAACATTCCTCATTCAACTTCACAGTTTTATAATCCTCCAACTTTCTTTTATTTGCCAAGATCTCCTTCAAAAATTTTGCATAGCTAGGCATCTGCACTAATTCATCTACAAAAGGAATGTTAATATGTAGTTGTTTAAATACATCAAGAAATTTAGAGAATTGCTTATCCATCTTATACTTTCGAAGTCTTTTAATATAAGGGATTGGAGGCACATAAGGCTTGGGATTTTCTAGAAATAGTTTGCTCTTGGCTGCCTTTTGTAGTTGTTCAATTACTTTCTCTTGTTTTTCTTTGGGAATCTCTTGTTGAACATCTTCTTATCCCACTTACTTTCCACTTCTCAGGGTTACAGCTTTTACCTTTTCAATTAAATTATTCTCTCTATTGCTAGGTAAAGAACCCTGCTGTCTTCTTGATAAGATATTTGCTAGTTGTCCTACCTGCATCTCCATTTTTTCATTAAAGCCTCTTGATTTTGAAACCTCATGTCTGTGTTTTACATGAATTCTTGAGTATTGTTCATGAAGTTTTATGTGTTTGTTGCAAGTTTGTTGACCATCTCTTCCAAATTGGATTTTCTCTCTTCTGGTTTCTTGAATCCTGGTGGCTGCCTCACTGTATTCTAATTGCTCCATGAGAAGTTTAGATGATTTCATCACCCTGGATTGTATGTGTTGCTGTAGGGATTATTCTGCATCCTGTTGAAATTACTAACAAAGTTAGCATTCTCACTAGATTATGCAAAAGTGTTACCTACTTGACAATTCATGCTAGCATCTCCTCCACTACAAAAATCAAAAGCTACTTTTTGAATTTTCATTGCAAGTCGATCTTTCTATTCAATGCTTCAAACCATTTAGTGAGTGTAGTGAGATCGTCCACTTCTTGCACTCTAACTGGTCTTCTCATTAGTAGCCTCTTAGTAGGCCACTAATAGCTGTTGGACGTTGTCTCCTCCAATAGTTTGTAAGCTTCTTCTTGTCTTTTGTTATTCAATGATCTTCTTGTAGCTGCATTAATCATAGAATAAAAATTTAGACTAGTTCCACTATAAAAATTTTATACTTGCATCCATATGGGTAGTCTATGATGTGGGCATCTCCTCAGCAAGTCTTTAAATCTCTCCCATGCCTCATGTAGTGATTCATTCTCCATCTGCATGAAAGTTGTAATATTGTTATGCATCTTAGTAGGTTTTTAAGAAAGGAAAAACTTACCTAGGAACTTCTGTGCCATAGCATTCCAAGTGGTGATTGAGCCTACAGGAAGAAAAGAAAGCCAACGTTTAGCCTTGTCCTTTAGAGAAAATAGAAATAATCTCAACCTAATTACATCATTAGTAACTCCATTATAATTGATTGTATTACAAATTTGAAGAAAGGCATCTAAGTGGCCATTTGGATCATTGCTTTGAATCCACTGAATTGCATAGATTGCTGAACGATATGAATAAGAGATGGCTTAATCTCAAAATTATTTGCTTGAACTATAAGTCTTCTTATGTATGATATTTGTCCTTGAAAAATTAGAGCATCATAATCTCTCAAAAGCTTGCATGGATCTTCAGCTACAACCTCTCTAGCTACCCATGCTTCTTCCATCTTTCGGTTAGAATTCATTATTCTCTCAATATTCCTCCTTAGATACGATCAATTTCTAGGTCAAGCTCAGCTAGATTACCTTGGTGACACTTTTTGTAAAAATATAGAAACAAATAAAATCTAGAATTAAAAACAAAATATAAAAAAGAATAAAACTAAACATATAACCTAGTACTAAGTAGTAAAAAAAACCAAAGTAATACCGATCTTGATTAGTATTGATATTAATGTATAACTTATTGCTTTCCCCAACAACGACGCCAAAAACTTGTTGGCTCTCATGCAAGTATACACAATTACAAGTAATGTAGATGAGGTGAGTTGAGTATCATTCCCTTGAGGAAGGAGGTTGTTACATACTAAATACCAAACTTGTATCAAATCAGCAATATTTGATTGAATGAATTTTAGTGGATGGTATAAGAATTAAATCTTAATAAAATAATGAAGTTGACAAATAGTAAGAGCAAAAGAAGAAATATTAATAGATAAAATATCTAAGGATTCAACTTCACCTAGCAAATCCACTTGTATTGATGGATTGCAATAACCAAATTATCATTCCTCTCATTTTCAATTAAATGCACTAAAATATCTGCCACCCTTTCTCAAATGTTATGATAGGTGTGCTTATTGAAATGATTTACTATGTCTTCATGAAAATCCAAAATTAATAAATCCATTTAGCTTAAGTATCCAAGTGTAATATATGCACTCGCAAGGTTATACTCACACAGATTGCACATGTACAATGGCTATCTCTAGAATTCATTGCATCATATATTCTTGAATTCAAGAGTCTATTCCTAATTCACCTCTCTCGAGTATAAATTAAGAATCTCAGTTCATGCACATGGTAGCTAAGTACATGCATGCATTAAGCTTAAAAAAGAAGAAACAACGAGGAAGAAGATAATTTAACTCAAAAAATCAAACATTAACAGAAGCTTCATTGCTAGGATCCATTTAACCCTAGATAAAAAAATTAGAACATAATATTTGAATTAAAATCAACTATGTAATTGATAAAGATCATCACAATCTAAGTTTAAATGTTGATTCAAAAATAAAAGATGAACCAGAAAGAAAGAAAAGGAGAATATGAAAGTTGTAGCAGCTTTCTCTGATGATCTTCTTGCTATAGGCTCTTCTTCTCGTCTAACTCTCTATGTTGAACTGTATCCTCCTCCTTTAAACTTAGTTTTGGATATACTCAAATAACCCAAGTGGTAGGGTATTAATAGGACTCCTCTACGAATTGCAATTTCTTTGCGCACAATGATCCACTTCTAAGAATAACTCTATCTTCTAAAATAACCTAAGTTGTTGTACTTCCTGGTTTCCAAATGTAAATTCTAAAAATTGAAACACTCTAGAAATCAACCTTCAATTTGACATCTTTGATTTCTAAAGATTGCAACAACACTTATGCCAAAAAAAATAAACTTTTAAAGATAACTTTAATAGTTGGGTATTCGTGCACCCAACTACTAAAAATACTTTAAACACATTGTTAATTTCTGAAATCTCAGTTTTGAATTCAAAAGTACGTTCATTATATCTGAAATTTCTATGTATCGCACTTCTATTTGTCACAAAACTATTATTAGTATTTTTTGAAGCTTCTACATAATAAGATTTATCTCAGACAAATCTATAGAGAAACTAACCTTGATATAGACGAATCTATTTTATCTCTGACGAGGTTCTACTTTGTCTTTGGTTAGTCTACAGAAAAAGTAGTCTTGATATAGATGAATAAGTTTGTCTCAAACAAATCTACTTTGTTTATGGTTAGTCTATAGGCAAAGTTTTGCTTCCTATAATTTGTCTTAGACAAACCTCTACTAACTACAGAAAAAGTAGTTCTGAAGAAGCTTTCAATATTTTGATCATAACTTTCTTGTAAGAACTTAGAATTACATGATTTATTTTGCATTGGATAGATAGTTTCAAGGGATTATGATTATTTAGTTTTATCCTATTTTAATGCAATTTTTTGTTTGTTCATCATCTATGTCGAGTGTTTAATCCAATTTTATTGCTTGTTAATGAATGTCAGCCCTTTCAACATGATTTGTGATTCGATTTGAGACTAAAAAGCAATAATTGAATTAGACCATGATTAATCACAATAATATTGTAATGATGATAGAGATGTCCATGAGGCTTATGTGACATTATGAATTTCTTTATCTCAATGCATCTTGGTATGTTCAGAATTTTCATAGAGATGTAAGAGATTTGCTAACTAGGATAGATTGTTATGACTTAAGAAAGAATAACAATTAAACAAGAGAGATTTGTTATCAACATAGGAATAAATTTTGATTGATTTAATAGGTGAAACTAAATAGGATTAATCTGATGAACTTGCAAACCCATAGATGTCTCAACCATTGGCTTCTTTTATCTGTCCAGATTTTACATCATTGCCAAAATCCGCTAGTTTAAGTATCATTTCTTTACATCTTGTTACCATATTTCAATTCTTCAAAAAAATTCAGAGTTAGAGTAAATTGGTACTTGGTAAACTTAGTCCTCATAGGAACGATATCTTACTCACACTTTAGCACTTGTTGACGATACATATACATATGTTGGAAAATCCGCAACAGCAGATGATAAAGTCATGGAGACTCAGCTTCGGCTATGGGGTCACAAGTGCTATTTGCAGGTGGATGCAGTATTATCTATGTTGGTCTAGAGGCTTCACTCTTGCTAGATTATCCCAAGTAGTATCAGGTGGCAACAGCGATGCAGGCAATAGCCACGGGCTGTCGTGACATTCGACTGCAGCCTTCTCTATACTTTTCTGCACTTACATTTTTCATTAACATTGAGATTTTTCATATTAATTTCACTATGAGTTTATTAATTATTAAAATATGAATTTCCATAAGTGATTTGCAAGTTGGAGCATTCACAAGCTCCACCTCCTTTTTAGGAAGATACTCTAATAAAATAATATATTGTATTTATCTACTTGCTACGATCATGAAACACAAGATTTTTTGCCAATGGTAATGTAGACTTGTTATCAATATAATCTATGTTCCTTCATTTTGAGCAAGTTGCAAACTCTTTAATAAATTCCTTAGCTATAATGTATAATAGGCAGATGATGCAACTACTATATATTTAGCTTTACAACTTGAGAGTGTCATTGAACTCCATGTAAAAGCAAAATTTTTCATGAAAAACACAAATCTAGTAGTGCTTTTTCTATCATCAATGTCCCCACCCCAATTACTATCATGGTCACCCACAAGCTTTAAATTATCAAATGAAGAATAAAAAGTACTATAATCAAGTGCACCTTGATATACCAAAGAATTCTTTTTACAACTTTCATGTGGGTAGTGATGGGTTCTTCCATAAAATAACTTATCAATGCAACTACAACAAGAATGTTTGGCCTTGTGCATATTAAGTATCTTAAGCTTCCAACTACACTTTTAAAATGTGTTAGATTTACACATTCTTCATCATCAAATTTGACAACTTTAGACATTAATGGGAAATTCTACTTTTACATGGAGCTCAAAGAAGCAATCAATTATTACACTCTCTAGTTATGAAGATGAATATGTAGCTGCTACATCCTACACCTATCATGCATTGTGGCTAAGGAATTTACTGAAGAGTTTGCAGCTTGCTCAAAATGAAGGGAAAATATTTATATTGATAACAAATCTACATTGGCATTAGCAAAGAATCTTCTATTTCATGATCATAGCAAGCACAAAGATAGAATATATCATTTTATAAGAGAGTGACTTGCTAAAAAGGAGGTGGAGCTTAAGTATTTGAAGTCACAAGATCAAATTTTAAATAATTTCACAAAGCCACTTAGGTACAAAGATTTACAAAAATTGCGAACATTGCTTGGAGTTACAAAAAAATCAAGTTTAAGACATGGTATTGGAAAATATCTTGATTTTACATATTTTGATAAGTATTGTTTTGATATGCATTTGTAGAGTTCATGAACAATAGTTAATTGAGTTTTAAATATGCATTTATCTAGATATGAAAAATTCATATATAGAAATTAATTGAATTTGTTGGATATGTAATTTATTTATATATACATTTATCTGGGTATGTAATCCTATTTAGATTTCATTTATTCAGTCCATTGTAAGCAAGTTGGGTGAAATAGAAAGGTTGTTTATTTTTAGTTTTTCTCTCTATTACAATTGTCTTTTTCCTCAGATTTGTTATCAATATAATCTTTGTTCCTTTATTTTGAGCAAGCTGCAAACTCTTCAATAAATTCCTTAACAATAATGCATGAAGGGTACATGATGTAGTTGCTACATATTCAGCTTCGCAACTAGAGATTGTCACAATTGATTGCTTCTTTGAACTCCATGTAAAAGTGAAATTTTCCATGAAAAACACAAATCCAGTAGTGTTTTTTCTATCACTAACATCTCTACCCCAATCACTATCACTATAACCCACAAGTTTGAAATCATCAGATGAAGAATAAAGTATACCTTCAACTTTCTATTTCACCAAAGTTGCTTACAATGGACTGAATAAATGAACTATAAATAGGCTTATACACCTACAATATGTATATATAGATAAATGCATGTCTAAAAAATTCAATTATTTGCTACATATGAATTTTACGTATCTAAAACTCAATTAACTGGTATTCATAAACTCTACAAATGCATACATAAATAGTAGTTATCAAAAATATGTAAAATCAAATTTATCTTCTAATAGCTCATCCACTATCATTTGCCTTTGCATATGCATCACTAGCTCATGAATGCTTCACTAGATAAGCTTGACTATGTGCTATTGCATTATAGTTCCCTGATACAACTCGACTTCTAACACCACAAATGACTTCATGCATGAGCATTGCATGCTCATTTGGTTTTAGTCGTGATGCTCTGTGTAACAACATTGTAGTCTAGCTTAAGCGCCAAATAGTCTAGTTTTTGGCTTCATACAATGTTCAACACACCCAGCGCTTGGTGGATCCTACCATCCTCTCACAAATTAGGGACCAATAATAAGCTTTTACTTTGATCTTCCAAGTCTTCATTCACCTCATCTCAAAGGTGTTTCTACTTCAATTCGTTCAATGAATACAAACTCAAAAACTATATTTAAAGAGACTCCTTTCTCTCTAAAATAGAAGTAGCCAATTTTGATACATCAAAATAGAAATAACACATAAAGGAATGACATGTCTTGATCATCTTCTTTAATTTTTTCATTGAATTATTATTGCATCCAAGTTAGCTAGAGTGGCATAACTTAAAACTAATCTCAAGTGTTGAAAAAAATAGGCAATAAAATAAAATTACCTTTTTCAAGATGGTTGATTCAATAAGATCTCTGTTAGTTTTGATGAGAACAAAACTTGACTAATGAAGCTAATGAAAGTTTGTTAAGATCTCAAAATGCAAAAATAGCTTCGGAGGAGAAGGTATGAAGATTTGAGAAGAAGAATCTTATACATTTAAGAATGTGACTCAAAAGGAGAAGAATTCAAATTTCAGAAGAAGAAGAAAGCTTCAGAACACAAAATGCCAAAGCTTCAAGCGGAGCCTTCAAGGCTTAAGAGGAGTTGAAAAACTTTTTGCAAATCTGAAGATAGCAAGTTTAGAAGTTTAGAATGTATGGAATTATTAGATGAAAGCTTCAGAGTAAGTTGAAATGAAGAACTTCACATGTCAAAGGAAGCCTCAAGCTTCAAAGGTTCTACAAAGTTCCTTAAGAGGAGAAGAATGGCTTTAGATTTCAAAAGGATTAATCTGGACATAGTACAAAAACTTTAGAAGTGCTTGAGACCTTCTTTAGATGATCTTTATAAGGAGTAGAAAGTTTTAGAGGTGCTTTAGAAGATGAACATAAGATAAAACACATATGTCTGAAGAATCAACACTGAAAAGAGTTTCAGAACATTTGAATCCAGCTTCAGATGATCTAAAAAGCACTACTAGAACATAGCTTAGATCATGTCAAGCTTCAGAGGATCTAAAGGGAAGCTTTAGATGGGCTTCAGTTGAGTAAAGGCAGCCATATGCAAAATCAAGGAACCTTAGATGCTTTGAAGTTTACCTTCAGATGTTACAAAGCACAATAATAAGATGACAATTCAAAACATTTGAAAGGAACTCATTTTTGCAAAAAGGATTCAACCTTTAGATGATCTAAAACTTAACTTCAGATGTTCTAAAGGAACATTACTTGGTCACATCATGAAGAAATCCCTCACATTATCTAAAACTTAACTCCACATGTTCTAGAGGAGTGCTACAGTTGAGAACTCCCGACCTTCAGATGCTCTAAAACATACCTTCAAAAGATCTAAAGAAGCAGAACATTAAGCAGTCACAATGGAGCTAAAAATCATGCTACATGCTTGAGAAAATGCTAAGTCATGACTCTAAAATTATAATTTTAGAAGATCTGAAATGCCATCTATTTGTGCTTTTAATGGATGAGTTGAGAATCTCCTTCACTGTGTCACTTACTTCAAGGAATGTGAAACTCAATAGTCAGAAATTTAGACATTCTCTTGCATTAAATAAAGTCCAACTACTTCTAATGGCTAGGATTTAAATATGACTATAAAAGGAGTAAAGTTGGGACATTCTAAACAATTGTTGCACGCATTTATTGAGCTCCTATCTTCATTTACTCAAAAGCAACTCAAAGCCTTCAAGCCAAAAACCTTCAACTACCTTTTAAAGGCTCTCAACTACTTTTTGGGAGGAAAATTTTTACTGCATTCAAAGCTATTGAACTCTTCCCCTGTGCTTTTAGGGAAACACTTTATATAAGTGTAAAATCATTCTTGTTTTTGTTTCTATTATTGCCTTGAGTTGGTGTTGGAGACTAAACTTAAGAAGAGTAGTTTTGGTTGTCTGAGTGTTTCTCTCAACCAGCTTGCTAACTTGTATTCACGCCCTCTAGTGCTGTAATCTAGAAGAGTGCAGAGGCACTAAGTTTACGTCCCTTGAGCTGGAATCAGAAAGAGTGCAAGTGCACTAAATTTGTAATCCCTACTATATTAGTGGAACCCAAGTCACTAAAGGAGAGTGCTTAGAGGAGTGGAGTAGAGAAGTTAACTTAAACTATTATAAAAATCTATGTCTAATTATATGAGTGCTTGCATTATTTTCATTGAACTGAAAATAATGGTTTAAGCCAAAATTTTTGTTAACCCGATTCACCCATCAGCTCTTGGGTTGTGCCTTGCTTATGGGACATAACAAGTGGTTTCAAAACTAGCTACAAAGACACTTGTAGAGATTCAAATGGCAAACCCATCATCCTCATCCCATGTATTAGCCCAGGAGCAATTCGCCACCCGACCGCCCCTATTCAATGGCTAGAATTTTGCATATTGGAAAATCAAGATGAAATAGTTCATTATGGCAAGTGACATGGAGTCATGGAAAGCCATCGCTATAGGAATAACCCTTCTTACAACTAACATTGGATCATGGTCTAAAGAATAGACCACCAATGTTCAGAATAATGCCAAGGCTATGAACTGGTTATTTTGTGCTTTATCAGCAACCAAGTTCAATAGGTTTTATCCTACACCACTACCAAAGATATTTGGGATAAGTTGGTGTCAATCTATGAAGGTTCCTCCCAAGTCAAGTGAACTAGAAGGAACATACTTATAGGAGAATTAAAGAATTTTAGGATGACAAAAGAGGAGAGTATCTCTGAAATGTATGCACATTTTTCTAAAATCACTAACTCTCTTAAAGGTTTATAGAGAGAAATTTCTAGTGAGTTGGTTATGAAGATCCTAAGAGCACTGCCTGAATCTTGGAATCAAAAGATAATAGTTATCCAAGAAGGAAAGGATCTGAACATTCTCAAAGTTGATGATCTTATCAGCTCATTAATGTCTCATGAGCTTATCAAAAATAAAAGAGAAGAGCTAATTAAATAGAAGAAACCAGTGGCTCTCAAAGCAACAAAGGAGAGTAGCAGTGAGTCAACTTCACACAAAAGATGAAGTTGCTATGCTCACTAGAAATTTTAGAAAATTTGTAAGAAGCAACAAAACAAACACTTCGAAAAAGCAACCCAGACAAGAAGAAAAGAAAAGAAGAGAGAGAAGAAGAAACATGCCCAAATATTACAAATGTGGTGGAAATGGACACATGTTTGTAGTGTGTCCAAATGAAAAGAAGGTTGACATAAATGAGAAAGAAGATAGAGGAGAAAAAGATAAAAGAAAAACAAGCAAGAAGACCATCAAGAAACCAAACAAGAGGCATCTATGTAAATGATGAGGGGTCTTCAAGCATGAGCTCCAGTGGAAGAGAAGACAAAGAAATGGGGAATATGATAAGAATTTGTTACATAGATTATATAGAAAATGAGTCCACAAGCTAGTTCTCCATCAAAGATCAATCTCAAAAGTGCACAAACGACTTGGAACTTGAGGTAAACTCTTACTATTCTTATGCCTCTTATTCTTCAAGCTCCACCAGTGCATGTAGTAAATGCAATGAGCTTGATGAATTACAATAATCATATAACTATCTCTTTAATGAGTTTGAAACACTTGGTTAAAAGTTAACCAGAAAAAGAGACTCTTTGATGCTACTGTCAAAGTAAATGCTATTCTTGCAAAAAGAAATCTATTTTTATAAAAAGTTAGAAACTTGAAGAAAGAGATAGAAATATTAAATAGCATGTTGAACAAATTCTCTAACCAAGAAGAATTAGTAACCAAGTTCTTACATATGATTAGATAAAAGAGTTAAAGAGGACTTGGGTGTGAACAATCCAATGGTGATGAACCCCAAGTAAACAAAAAGTTCAGTGGGTGGACCAAGGGTATGAACCTTACTAAAGAGAGAGGAAACTATCCTAACATTAGATGGTTCATATGACACTCTTGGGTAAGAAAATCAATGGCATATCGAGCACCAAAGAGAATTCCTAGCAAATTTCACTTTTGCAATAGAGAAGGACATAAAGTATGTGATTTCTATGTAAGAATGTTGCAAAGAAAAGGTGCAAGATTGAAATAGAGATCTAAGGACAATGCACAGTTATTCCTCACACACACATTTGCTAACAAAAATGGACCCACTATTTTGGTACCAAAGATGTGAGAAGAATACTTTATCTTGTGATTGAAAGTAAGTCTCAAAGCTACAACTAGAAACACTTGGTTCATGGGTAGCAGATGCTCAAATATCACACCCCACCTAGGGGCCTATGCATTTTCACATTACCCTATATTTTTCCCATTTTTAAGGAAAACATTCTACTAAAAATCTAGCAGAGTCTACTCTAAAATATAAAGATCTATACCTCTGCATGCACTCGTCCTATGAAGTTAGAATTTCATTAACTATAAATAACTAACATAAACCACCAAACTCACCCACGACTTCCCAAAACTATAGCCACATCATGATAGCAATAAACATAACTAGAATAATACCGATTCACCCACAATGTCATAAATATTTATCACTATGATATGCTAATACATTTCTCTATCACATACTCAAAATACACTAATAATTAGATTCTTACTAATTTGTATAAATATACATACAATACAAGGGATTTTCAACCCCAATTTATTATACCAACATAAATAGTATCTTTTGATCTGGCTCACGAGCACCATTCTTCAATTGGGCTCCATTATTTGACATGCTAACTAAAAATTAAAATAAAGGCATGAATCTAGGTGAACTCAATAAGTAGGCTAAATAGAGAACAATAATCAATCCAAAAATATTATATTTCAAACCAAACCATGAATACAGACATGACAGTGCAATAATACCATGAGGCCCAAGTCCTCATTATTTGAATACAATGTCCTACTCCATTCAGGCATAATAATATGTCACAAATGTCATATCTTTATTATACATAATATATCACATCACTTGGGTGTATAATATCATAATAGTGCCATCTATTCACTACATTCAAGTCTAGGCCAGCCATCACATCATACCATAATTGTGCTAATGTCATATAGGTATAAAACACATCATGTTGTATTTGTGCAATCCTAGCTTTTCGTAGTATCTATGCAAGAATTATATCAAAAGCAATATGTTTATCATGCCTATAACTAAGTCAAGTAATGCTTCCCATTCTATCAATACATATATTTTTTCAATTATAAGATAAAGAATTATGGAATACTCAAAATCCCCTACCAATTCACACATAGATGTGGGCATGTCTTTGATTGTTATATAATACAAGGTTGTGATATTTTATGTTAATGTATAGTTTGGGAGGGGAAAGATATTCCCTACTTATAACTGTTATTGTTATTCTAGTGTATGGATGTCTGAATTAAGGGATCATAGTTATCCCATGAATTTAAATTGTAATATATGCATATATGTTATTATGTATATGTGTTATTTGGGATAAGTGATTATCCTAGAGCATATAATTTACTTAGAATGTGCAATTAATGTAACACTCTTCATGTTGTGACATGTTGAGATGTTGTATTGAGTTTGAAAATGTATCTATTTAGATTGGTGTGTGGGATACCTTTGGATTGGTGTGTGGGATACCTTATGGATCCCTATTTACTTGGATTGATGAGATTTCGTTGATTTTAGTTGAATTATTGATTATCATGTAGTCTATTTATGGAGTCTATCTAGACTCATCCTTGTTTTATCCTTTTTAGTTGATAGGTCAAGTCTAGAAGAAGCAAGATTGGTAAGAAAGTATAATAGTTGAATTTGTATTTTTTTCTTGTTGTATGGTAATTAGAAAATTCCCATCTTATGTAATTATCATTATAATTAATTTATGTCTCATGATATGTAATTGTAATTTATAGGCATATTAATGTAATATTGGAGTGTGAGGTGTATGGTGTATGTGGAATGGAAATTGTATGGTAGTATGCTGGATTCATCGTCATCATGATGCAGCCACAGTCCAGGGGGAGCCTATGGAGTTATAAAGATGTTGTGTGGATGACTAGAGAAATATTGGAGTGTATAATTTCTTACTTTTATAAATTATAATGGAGAAATGTATCATAATATGTGATGAATGTTTGTACCTAGGTGAACAACCCTATTTTTAAAAGAGACTCTGTCCAATTTTTTATAGAAATTAGGTCAACTAAAAAAAAATATCAAAGCAACCCACCCTAAAAGTAGAAAAATCATGGTATGATCATGTGGATTTATGGTTTAAAATGGACTAATGGCCCCTAGAGGAAAGGGCATTACAAGAGAGTGGAGGATAAGCTTGACCTCTAAGTGACTCTACTAGTGAAGTTAGAGAGTCAAGTCTTCAATCAATCTTATTAGCTCTTAGAATGAAAGATGACGTAGAGTTTTCTAGCTTATGATCAATGTTATGAAGTTGAGAAGCTAGAGTTGACAAAAGATTTTCAATGTCTCCAAGTCTATTATCCAAAGAAGGTGGAATGGGTTGAGTAGTAGGGATTGATGAAGTAGTTGGTGTTGATGGATGATGGGAAGGTCTCTTTAGAGATGGAGACCTGATGAGCAACTTCTCTTGCAACTTCTTCTTTTCTATTTGTTTCTATTTGAACTTCATTTGTGAGAGGTTCTTCTCGTGTTTCTAGAGTCTCTTGTCTTGTTGGGCTTTCTCCTTCTTCTTCTTCTAATCTGGAACTCTTTAGTTATTCTGCTTTTCTGATTTTTTCACTGATCCAGCCTTGTGATGTCTGTTTGAAACCCATTCTCTTTAAGGTTCTTTCATCAATTATGTCTAAGTCCTTAGACTCTTCTCTCTTTTCTTAAGATAGATTTACTCTGGCATCTTTGAGAATTCTTGTGAAGATCATCCCATAAGGAAGTGGAAACCTTGTTGTAGATTTTAGTAAATATAAATGATCCACTATAATCTGTGCAAGATTCACTTTCTTCTTATTTTTCAAAGCCCATAACACTTTTGCATCTTTTGTGAAATGGAATGTGTGGCTCCTATCCTTAGATACATATTGTTTATCACCATTGTGTATGCCAACTTATGATTCAGACTCAGATGACTGGCATGTAAGTAGTTTTCTTTTTTATCTATCTCAATTCTTGCCAAATCTGAGAATAGTCTTGCTTAGCTTGATGGCTTAATTGTTCTTCTTCAATTTTAGGAAGATTGAGAACTCTTCTCAAGCTGTCAGTGGATACGTTTATCTCAATTTCTCCTATCCATGACTTCTAAGGCTTGAGTTTAGGTTACTGATTAGGGCTTTGATTAATCTAGGATAACAATTTTTCTTGTAGCTTAGAAAGTTAGCCCCTCCTTGAAACTGAAACCAATCACACACTTTTAAATTCATTTCTCTTTCTCCAAAAACTTCAAAATTAAACATTCTACCTCTGCCAATTTTCTTATTTTCATACTTTTGAAGATTCTAAGTGTAAGTAGTTTCTTTATTGAGAAAGATTACCTCAAAAGTATCATCCTCGTGCCTTACTCTTTTAGAAATGCTCACTTCTGGAGATTCTTCTCTTTCCCTTCTTCTGATACCTAATTCAGTTCTTTTTATCCTTGCCATTTCAGTAGAGTGAAGTAGGGATTTGAGAGAGTGAGGATTTCTAACTATTGAAGGTGTAATTAAAGACTTATGATTTTGAATCTAGCAGGAAAATGGAGAATTTGTTTAGAGGAGAGATATTGGATGCTCGAAAGAAGATGAAGGTTTTATGTTTATAGAGGTTTAAAATCAGTTATGAGTCATTATACTCAGCAATTAGGGTTTTGATTTCTCTGAAACACTAAGAAAGTCTCTCTTTGGAGGCTCCTAAATAGAATGTTTGGTTTTTCAGAGGTACCAAATTAGTGATTTAAAACAAATTAACTTCAGAGGCTCCAAAATTTTATTTTGGAGGTAGGATTGATCTTTGGAAGCATCTAGATCAATCATCGGAGGATCAAAAGTAGGTTTCAGAGGCTCCAAAATTGTTTGAAATATTAATTTAAGTATTTGAGCATAAAAATGAGAAACATATATTTCATCATTTAGATATTTTATTAATTTCTACTTAAGCATATGGATCTAAAAAGCTTAGTTCTCCTCTTAACATACTAAATCTATCTTCTGAATGAGGCTTGGTAAAGATATCTGCTAGTTGATTTTAAGTAGGTACAAATTCTAAATAGATGTTATGATTCTGAATATGATCTCTAATAAAATGATGCCTAATTTCTATATGTTTTGTTCTGGAATGTAAAACTGGATTCTTGGTATGATTTATGGGACTTGTATTGTCACATCTTATGGGGATATCTATTGCTCCCATGTAGATGAATAGCTCAAGAGGGGAGGGGTGAACTGAGCATATAAAAATTATGGCCAAATAAAAATTAATGAGCTAATAAGAAGCAGAGATGCAGTACATATGTAATTTCCATATTTGATTGTTTGATCAACGTAACTACTTAGCCATTTTTGTTTTAGGTAGGCTATCATGTGTGCATGATAATGTGGGTGATAATATTATGCTTAAAGAAGAACAAAACAAATGAATAAGCACACACGCAAACAACACAGTTTTTATAGTGGTTCGGAAACCTTGTCCCTATATCCACTCTTCCAAGGACACTAACTCATTGTGCCTTGCGTTCTACTATATCCCATATAATGGAAGTATACTAGTGCGCCCAGCACTCTTCTAGATTCTAGCTCTAGAGGGCATAAACAATGTTCCCAACACTTTTGGATTCTAGCTCTAGAGGGTGTAGACATAGTGTTCCTAGCACTCTTTTGGTTTTATGAGCTCACCAGAAAACTCAATGATTTCAAAGATCATGAGTAAACTTATTAATTTTCTAGAGCTCACTAATAACTCATACACTCTAATTTTCTTGAGCTCGCCATAAACTTACATAGCTAATTTGATAGTACTCTTTTTGCACATTACATTGCCTCGTTTTTAGGCTAATTTGTACAAAGATTAAGCTCATATATAAAGTGATATCTCATTGAAGCTCATTAGATATCAATACTCTAGGTATATGATTATGATAGAACTTTTAGGCTCATTATCTATCAGCATAATGGAGATTAATTATCTAGGAGGACACACAGTCTGATTGAGAGAGGTGTTACTCGTTTAAGCTCTTTTCTTGTTTTTCTCTCAGCTTCCTCAACCTTCTTCATTGATACTACACTACCTTTATATTGCTTCAAAAATTCTTGCTCGTTGGAGGTAGTTGACTTTCCATTGAATATTGAAGACATTCTGATTTCTCTCGTTGAAAATCTATCTTCTTGAGAAACTCATTTGTAGCTGAAAAGCTTGTAGTGTCATTCTTGAGGAAGATGCCTTTCCAGTTTTACCAAATACTGGATAAAGACTTTTTTGTTTGACTTACTCTTTCACTATTTTGGAAAGATGTTCATTAAGCCTGAAGGGACAAAACCTTTGAATATTACAGAGTGTAGATTGCTTTCCTTTAAATTTCTTTCCATCTTCAACTAAGCTCGATTTGTCCGATCTGCTTCATAGAATCAGCTTTGAATTTTGACCAAAGAGTGTAGTCGGCAATGTCTGGTATAGATGGCTTCTACTCTTTATGATATGCCATGTTTCATCCAAGAACTTTGTCAAATCATCTCTTGAATTTATCTCTTACAAGTAATAAACAAAGTGACTTTGAGTAGATCCCTATAATAGACAAGACAACTTTGTCATTGTCAGAGACTGTTGCAGTAATTTACTTTATCTTCTAGTTTGTCTATGATAAGTAATAGATGAATTATAGAAGCATAGATGAAGTTTCTCTACTTTGCTGTTCATTAGATGATGTTCTCTTAGAAGATGAAGTTCCCTTCATCTAGGTGATGTGGCTTTATCTGTTGTAAGTGGTAGATAATCTTTATCGTGTTGATAAAACTTCTTCATACCAGACGAAGCATCCTTTAATAGATGAAGTCTTCTTCTCATCAGCCAAAGTGCCTTTGTTTGTTGTAAGTAGCAAAAGATTCTTCTTGACATACAAGGCTTCTTCCCTGATAGGCCAAACATACTTTGTCTATTGTTTGTCTATTGAGATCAGTAAACAAAGTTGCAGCCTATAGACAAAGTCTTCCAAATCGTTTGTTTATTGGTTTATCTATCATAAGTGATAGACGAAGTTGTGGTGTGTAGATGAATTCTCCTTTTAGTTGCTCATATGATGGTTGTTTGTTAAGTAACAGACAACCATTTTAGCCATAGATGACTTGCTTCTTTTAAGGTTGTTTGATGGTTTGTTTGTTGCTAGTGACAAACAACTCCTTGTAATGAAGACGACAGACAAAGTTTTCTTCTGTAGCTATTTTGCAGCTTCTTCTTCATCTTCTATATTTTTTGTAGAGATTGTAGAAAAGTTCCTTGGCCTCTTCAAGTTTGAGATGAGCTTTATGTAAATGAGAAATGCTTGAGTAATTTTGACTCTATCTCGGCTTTCACATTTGTCTAATTTCAGCTCCATTTCATCTCTGCTTCTGTAAACTGAATTAATCTTTGTGTTGGGAACAACTGTTGATTATAGGCAATTTTTCTGACTTGTCCATGGAATGTTTTGTTTAAATCTTATTGAGGAAGATGCTATCTGACACTTACTTTATTTGTAGATAATTTGCTTGATCACTCATCGAGGCTTGAGCTCCATGACTACAGATTAACTTGATGACTTCTTTTCAAAGTTTTAGTGTCATTCTTTCAGATTATATTTATCTTCTTTAGGTCAATGGATTTTGCTTGCTGATGCATTCACTGTGTATGCTATCCACTGTATTCAAATTGCTTCCCTGTATGTTTAGACCTGTTTCTATAATGCTTGGAAACACAAATTTTAGTACCACACATGTTCACTCATATATTGTTGCTCATCATCAAAACTTGTTTGTTTGTCATATGTACTATTTAGTTCAATAATATCAACAAAGTTAAGGCCAAAATCACTTAATTGTTGTTTCATCCATAGGATCTAAGCATAGCAACTACCTGCTACTACATATTCTATTTTAGTAGTTGATAATGCAACAGATGTCTGTTTCTTGGAGAACCATGATATAATCATGCTCCCTAGAAACTAGCATGATCCTAAGATATTCTTTCTGTCCAGTTTACATCCAGCAAAGTCTACATCTGAGTACCCAACCAAATTAAAATTAGAACCTTTTGAATACCACAAACCAAGGTTTGGTGTGTCTAATAGGTATCTTAAGATTCTCTTCACAGCAATTAGGTATGACACTTTGGGATCTAATTGAAATCTAGCAAATATGCAGACATGCTAAACTTTATATCTGGTCTACTAGCAATCAAATATAATAATGAACCTATCATGCTTTTATAGAGTTCGTGACATATATATTTACCTCTTTCATCTTTGTCCATCTTTATTGAAGTGCTCATCGGTGTTCCATATCTTTTACCATCTTCAATGTTGAATTTCTTTAGAAGTTTTTTGGTATACTTGACTTGGTGGATGAAGGTTCCTTCTTTCTCTTATTGGATTTGTAGTCCCCAAAAGAAGTCAAGTTCACCCATCAAGCTCATTTAAAATTCTCCTTGCATTATCTTGAAAAATTCTTAGCAAAGGTTGTCATTAGTTGCACCAAATACTATATCATCAATATAAATTTGAATTATGAGTATATCATTCTATGCATGCTTAATGAAGAGAGTAGTATCCACATTACCCTTTGAAAGACCTTTTTTAATCAAAAATTTGCTTAATCTCTCATACCAAGCTCTAGAGCCTATTTCAAATCATAGAGGGCTTTCTTGAGTTTGAAGACACGATTTGGACAATGAGGGTCTTCAAACCCAGGGAGTTGTTCCAAATATACCTCTTCATCAATGAAAACATTCAAGAATACACTATTTATATCCATTTGATATAATTTGAAATCCATATATGATGCAAATGCAAGAAGCATTCTAATGGCTTCAATCCTTGCAACAGGGGCATATGATTCCTTAAAGTCAATACCTTCCTCTTGATAGTATCCCTTTGCAACTAATCTTACCTTATTTCTTATTACAACTCCTGATTCATCTAATTTGTTTCTAAAGACCCATTTTGTTCTTATAATAGATTGATGATTTGGTCTTGGAACAATAGTCCACACATCATTTCTTTTAAATTGATCTAATTCTTCTTGCATAGCTAAAATCTAATTTTCATCTTCTAATGCTTGGTCAATGCAAGTTAGTTCTAATTGAGATATGAAGGTAAAATTGCCACATATTTAGTGATTAGATAATCTAGTTCTAACTCTATTGAACACATCACCAGTATGTTTTTAGGATGAGCATGCATAAAACTCCAATCTTTGGGAAGAGATGAGTTACCTTCCTTATTTACCTCTATTGTGAATGGTTCAATGTCATCCACTGACATCTCTGATAGTGGAGCTTCTACCTGTTTATCTTGTAACCTTAGTTTCTCACATTTGTTGGAAGATTGTCTGTTTCATCATCAAAATCACTAGTTCTTTTCATTGAATTAGTATGTTCATCAAATTTGACATGGATGGATTCTTCTACAATCTTAAGTCTCAGGTTATGCACTCTAAATGCCTTACTAACAATGGAATAACCAAGAAATATTCCTTGATCAAATCTTTACTATACATAAAAATGAATAGTTAAATTATGAAGAAATTATCATATGATGAACGTGATTAAAATTCTATGTATTTGGGCATGATATCAACTTAATTAAAAAATTTATTATGTATTTTAATGATATATTATGTGGAAAAACTATAGTCAAAAGGTATGAGCAAAATAAGGAAAAATATGTTAAAAAATAAGCACAAAAGTGGACAGCAAGCCAATGCTACGATACTAGAATCCTGTGCCATGACACTGCTTTAGAAAGGGCAATTTTTGGGCTAGAAGGAGGATCTAGCATTGTGGCCCCCCAAATTTGGCATCATGGTGCCACTTCAAAAAATTTGTATGGACGACACCCAACAGAGCAAGTGTCGCAACACCGACCAATGAGTTAAGTCGATGAAAGAATTTTTTTAACATCATTCCATTCTGTTTCAACCTCATTCCATTTCTTCTTCTTCCCCACACCTAGGCCTTATGCCCTTGAAAACCTTATGATTTTAGCGAGAAATCCACCTTATGTAAGTATGAAATTGATCAAGCATGCTTCCAAGCCTAAGTTCTAGTTGTTTGGATGGTGAAAGAAAACGAAAATTCAATTTTGCTAGGATTCATACTGGGTTCTTGTAGAGTTGGGGACAAATTCTTGTGCAGGGGATGAAGCAATTGTCAAATTTGAAGTTAAGCCCCTTTCCCCTAATCTGATTTCATGATTTTGCTTTATTAAGATTTTGTGAATAGTAGCTTTTGGGGGAAATGATGGGGGTTTGTGGCAAAATTCATGGGGAAATGAGTAATTGAGAATTAAAGTGTTTAAGAGATGATTTGAACATGAGGAAATTGAGTTATGTCATTATTCATGAATAATATGTAACTTAAATGAACTAAGGAAAAAGGGAATTTTGTGTGTAGGAGGTTTGACCAGTGAATTGAGTAAGTTAATAGTTTAATTAGCTTGTTTTATAGTTAATTAAATGATAATTATGTTATATGATAGGTGTGTGTTATTGGAAATGGAATCCCCTTTAGATACTTATAGAGACACTATAATTTAAAGGATGCACATGAACTATTTAAGAAATTGCACCATGGAAAGTGAATTATGTATAACAAGTTTAATTATAATCCTAAGACCCTAAAGGGTGTGGGGTAATGGATTAGTATGTGTTAGGGTGTAATTACTTACTTTAAAGAAGTTATTTTATATTGGATATAACTTGTATAATGTTGGTATGTGAATAGTTTGCTATGCCATTGTGGAATATGGAAATTGATAGTTAAGTTATGCATAGGACATATTTGATGAAATGTTCTAATATGACATATATGCAAATGAGATCACTGCCTATGTAGGATCATTTGAGTATAGATGGAAAGCTATGGAGCTTATGGAGTTATGGAACTTAAGAAGTGTAAGGGAATTCTTCATAAGGTAAGTAGGCTATTTTCTGACTGAATGTATTGTTGGATGGGAATATTGAATATCCTATGCTTTTTATCTAGGCATGTATACATGAATGGGGATAATGGATATCCTGTGCTTTTCTAAAAGTGATGTTTATTATGTTTTGTGACTACATGAATGTTGGGGATAACGAGTACCCCTTGAATTGCAGTGATTGGTTATGATATGAACTTGTGATGGCTAGGAACAGAAAGTATCCCTTATATTTTTGTATAACGAAACTTATTTTTGTGTATGGATGTCTAGATGAAAGGGATAAAGAATACACCATGCTTATGTTGGATATTATGCCCCTATTGAAGTATATTTTATTGCATCAACTAATAGGGATAGCAAACATCTCAAGTTTTTTTCCTATTGTGATGAGGTGAATGTGTGGATCGTTGATTGATAGGGATAAGGATTATCCTATGATTCTTCTTTTTGTTGTATATGTGTGAATGTAGGAATTAGTGGGGATTTTGAGTATCCCAAAATGTCACATATAATAATTGAATGAATGTATATGTTGATAGAATAGGAAGCTTTCCATGAGTTATATTTGAATTAGTGGTATGAGTTTGTGCCTGAATGGCATAGTTATGATATGTGATGCCTACATGGCACAATTTTGATATTTGGTATGTATAAAGATATGACTCATGATTATATTATCATATTGTATTCATGTTCTAGTTTAGAACATGTTGCTTCTAAATTATTATTGTTTTATATTTTGCCTACTTACTAAGTTCATCCAAACTCAAACCTTCTTATTCTTATTTGTTTAGTTGATAGGGCAAGTAAAGAATCCCAACTATGAGTTGGGACTCATGAGTAAGATTTTAAGATGACCTCCTTGTGGTATAATGATTTGGAATTGTAATTCTGTAGTGGAATTGTATAATTGTATTTAAGATTTTGAATGATGTATAATAAGATGTATTAGCAATCATAGTAAGTTAATTATGAAATTATGAATGGATCTATATGAGTCTAGTTATGTATTTCCATCATGATTCATTTTGATATCAGGCAACTGTGGATGTGTGTTTTATGGTTTACGTTATGCATTCATAGTTATTGAAATTAGAATTCTATATGACAAAAGTATGCACAAGTATAGATCTTTGTATTTCACAGTAGACTCTGCCAAATTTTTGGTAGAATATTCCCTTAGAAAATGAGTGAATTATAGGGGAATGGTAAAACACATAGGCCCCATAGTGGGGTATGACAGTTCCTTAGTGATCATAAGTCAAAAGCGAAAAAGTAGATACTACACTTGTCATCAAGAATGCTGGCATGGATATCTTGATAGTTAAGGGTTATGTAGATGACATTATCTTTCATGCCACTAATAAAGCTCTCTATGAAGAATTTTCTAGAATCATGTAGCTGTATAATGATTATTTGGTAATGATAAAGCTCTCTTTCAACAAATATAGATGTTAAGCCACAATTAATGATTACAGAAGATTTGACTAGGAATGGAATTCCTATCTGAGATTTTAAACTGCGAAGTTTCCCAAACCGGCTTAACTTATGCCTTACCACTGTAATGCATAATCATATACATTAGGTTAAAGATTTCATTTCTAACAAAGTTTAACTATGTATGTCCTTACCCAAATCCATTCCTAGTCAAATCTATATTAGAGGAATTCCATTCCTAGTCAAATCCTTTTTGATAATGACAAAAAGGAGGAGAGAAATAAGGAAAAATAGGGAAAGATATTTATGGGGAGAGAAGACAATGAGGAAATCAATGATTAAGATAGATAAGGGAAGATTGCATCATCATTATCTATCTTAAATTGTTTGTCTTAAAATTTCAACTTTTTTCATCATAAAAAAGGGGATGATTATTATTGTTGGGTCCTATAGGCTTGGCTTAACCAAAGAGAGGAGGAGCGAATTGGGTTTAAAAAAATTTCTTGCTTAAGATAAATAATAAAGTTGTAAAGTGCAGAGAAATAAAGTAATCACAAATAATGCGCACAATATATAGTGGTTCGGGGAACCATCTCTACTCCACTCTTTCAAGAGCACACCATTATGGATTTTCCTTGACGTAAGTGCACATGTCATGAACAAGCAAGAAAGAATGAGTAAGATATTACTCCCACGAGGATGTATGTATGCCAAGTACTAATTACTCTAACTCTAAATTCTGTTTGAAGGATTAAATTGTGATATGTGAATGTAAATAGAAAATATCTAGTTTAATAAATTCTAGCAATGATGTGGATTATGGATAAATATAAGGAGACAATGATTAAAACATCTAGGGGTTTCCAATTTCAGTGGATTAATCATATTTAGTTTCATCAGTTTGACAATCAATATTTGCTCTTATGTTGATAACAAGTTTCTCTTAGTTGATTACTATTCTTTCTCAAGTCATAACAACCTATATCCATTGGATAATTTCCTACATCTCTCTGAAAATTACAAACCAATCAACATGCACTAAAATGAAGAAACCTGTACTGTTTCATAAGTTTCATGGATATCTCTACCATCATGACCATGTTATGGTGGTTAATTATGTTCGAATTCAATTATCACTTCTCAGCCACAAATCAAATCACATATCAAGTTAAAAGGGCTATCATTCTTCCACAAGCATTAATATCATATTAAACACTCAACATAGATGATGAACAAATAAAGAAATGCATTAAACATAATGAAACCAAATAATCATTATATAGCTACATCATTCCTCTAAATTAAATTAATTAGCTAATATTGGAATCAAGGAAAGCAATACACATTGTCTTAAACATGATTAACAATGACAAATGGCTAAAAAAGAATAAAGAAAGATTAAGAGATAAGCTTCTCAACTTAGCGTTTTCTCCACTTTGCTCCCTTGTCAGCTGCCTCTCCCTTCACAAGAAGATTCCACCTTCAAATCTTGTGTATTCACTTTCCTTTCTTCTTTGTCCACCTCTAAACCTTGCCAAAATTTTCCCAAAGATGTGCCAAAACTTCATTTGATATCATCTCCATTTGGGTTTAGCTTTGGTAATCAAGTTAAGCCAAAACCAGAAAATCCATTTTGTTGTCTCCAATGTTGAGCCGCTGCTCAGCTTTCTACTACCTTTGCAATACATTGTATTTTGGACCTAATCCGTAGCTCAGCTTTTCTGTGTCATGGCTTAGCTTTTACCAAGTGTGCCATCCCATAACAGTGTCGCGGCTCAGCTTTTTTGAGACACGGCTTAGCTTTTTGTTGGTCTTGTATTACATGTGTCCTAAACTTGTGTCGTGACTCAGCTTTTTTGAGCCACGGCTCAACTTTGTATTGGCCAATTTTCCTCTTGCTCAATTATTGCCTTCCATTCTCCATCTTGGGAGTTTCTTTGCCTCCTTTTCTCGATATTTAGTTTCATCTTTCTAATGTCCTACTAACACACAAAACCTTCATAAACTTCTCATGAAAATTCTCAAGAATTAGTAAATGACAAGCTTAGATAGTAATCAATATAAGTGAATAAAATTCACTCATTAAACACCCCCAAACATAACATTTTGCTAGTCCTTAAGCAAAACAAAACAAAACAAAACAAAACAAAGCCTATGATTCCATGCAACATATTCTTCTATAGAAAAATAGAGAATGAAATTAACAGTTGAGTTCAGTTTATGGAGATCTCAAAATAACATCATATGTATGTAACCTTGTAGAAAATTTCAAACCATATTACATATCTAGAACATCAACCCAAGCATTTTTGTAGTTTACTCTTGATTTCCTATGTGAGTGCGCAAGATGTAGCCAATGTCATTTATTTACTTATGACTTAGACATAGTCTAGCAACTAGAGGAATCTGTCATGTCATTCCATAATCTCCTATCTCAACATTCTTCCACTAATTTTAATAACTTATCACCAAAAATCAATAGGTCTTAATAGGCATGTAGTGGGGCCTTAGGTTTAGCTAACAAGGAAATGGATAAGTGATTCACAAAATAAAGACATAGAGATGTAAAATTTTATCTTTAATAATTGCATTCTCTATTTGTATACATCCATATGTGGGTTGTATTACTACCACACCCCCAAGCTTGTTTTCTTTGAATTCATTTGGATGTGATCCCCCCAAGTGAAAGATAAATCCATATGTATTCTTTTTACTTGACACCCATTTTTTCTTGTTTTGGCATCATTTTTGTTACTCCCCCAAACTTATTTTCTTTTGCTCTCTTTTATGCTCTTCTAATAACCATGTTCATCAATTATGCCTCTAAATCGGTGAAATATGGTTTTTCAAGCTCAATTGGTTTGGCTGATGAGATTAAATAACGAAAAGTTGAACGTCATTCTTTCATTAAAGCTCAATGGGGATACTAGTGATAATGATGTGTTAGGTTAGCTAGAAAGGCTCAAACTAAACAATGGATGCCTAAATCATTTTCTCAGTGATTTATTGTTAAAGTTTTGGCTAGAATGATGATCAAAACAAGCTTTTGGATCTCAAATAAATCATATTTGTACAATTTCCTAAGCCATATCTTAGTATACAAGTAAACAAATACAACATGCCTAAGTGTTCAAGTGAATGAGGAGTCTTAAGTGCAACTCAACAAATGGTTAGGTTAAGCATACAGATTAAATATGAGTTCTTTCATTTTCTACAAGTTATATTCAATGCATCATACTATTATCATTGATCTCATACTATTATCTAAAATGAAATTCGTTTCAAAACAAACTACATCTAGAACAAACACATAAAGATCACTAACAAATAAAAACAAAACAAGAAACTATCAACCTCAAACTGGAAATAATGTTGTCCTCAATGTAAGAATATAATGTAAGTTCAAGGACTTCCCTAATGAAGATATCTTTTAAAAACTTTTAGAACTTCCAAATTTGTCATCTTTGACCTCATCACCTTCCTTTAACTCCTCAAATTTGTTGGATGAAGAGGAAGTTGTGAATGTTGGAGGTTGAGGAAACACCACTAGATCCAATCCCGATATAATATTGCAATTATTGAACATCATAGTGAGAACATTGGTGAAGTTTGCCACAAACTCATGATTATGTTATTATCATCCGAGAATCTTGTCAACTCTTCTAGAGATAGATTCTTAGGCTTTTTGCATTCCTTCAATTAAAGTGTGTAATGCAACAATGTGTGATTTTGTGCAAGAAGAAAACTCAGCTTGTCTCTGTTGTGAAGAACTTGGTGCAGCAGCAGACTTTGTTCTTAGATTGGCTCCTTTTTTGTCAAAACTTTTGATCATGGTAGGAGTGATGGTTGGTAATGGGTGTTGGAGCTATTCTATAGCACTATTAAGGACACCTATTGGTCTCATTCAGATGGTGACTTAAAATGAGGGTAGTGAATTGAGTTTTTAAAATTTTTGACCAGATATGATCTATAGTGGAAATATGAGAAAGGAAGGAATTGCACAATGCACTTAAATAGGAATTTTTATAATGGTTTGGCCTTTCACTTGGGTTCCTATTCCACTAATCTAAGTTAGCCTTTTCTGCTAAACTTTGGTTCCACTAACGCCTTCTTTGATAAGCACCCTTCTCATCAAACAAATACACTTGTTGGTTTCCAAGCTCACCAACTAACACTTACAATACTCAAAGGCAAGTTCTTGAATTGTAGAAATAGGCATAAATAAATGAATATTACAAATATAGATGCCTCTAAAAATATGATTTTGTACAAAGTTCAGAAGCAATAAATATAACAATAAAATAGCAAAATTCAATCTCTAAAAGTGGTTAAATAAATGGATTTGAATGCTTCCTGTAATGAGATTCAATGGAGTTGAACTTGTGGAAGAAATAATCCTCAAGTCTTAGTAAATGCTCTTCTCTTTTTTTCTTTTAGAATGATCTACTTCTTTCTTCATTCTCAATTAATTCTTTTTATATTCAAACTTTTAACTTTTTTTTGTTATGGTAGCTGTGGATCATTTAATGGAAGAGAATATTCGAATTTATGACCATTGAGCTGATTTACGTGGTTTCAGAGTTTCTGATATTATAGTATCGGATCCTCTAAAATTGAATTTTGGATACCTCTCGCGCAAATGGCATTGCCATATTTTTGAATGCTCTGATGCTAAGTTTTGATGCTTTTGAAGTGAAGCATATATAGTAACTTGGGTCGTATCAAATAAGTCTTGATTCCAAAGATTCTCTGAATCATTCATCTTATGACTCTGAAGCATTCATACAAAGAGTGACTCTGAAATGCCTGTCAACTCCAAAGTGTTTATTTTGTGATTCCGAAGAGTCTTGTTGACTTTCCAAGAATCTGACTTGACTCCAAAATAATTTTGTTGATTCTGAAATTATTAAACTTTTGGTTCCGAAGAGCTCTATTGACTCCAAAGGACTTTTGCTGGCTTTGAATAGTTTTACTTAATCTAAAGCTCGTGAGCTTGTGGTTCTGAAGCACTTAACTGACTCCAAAATGACTTTGTTCACTCTGAAATAACTTAAACTTGAGCAACCACTTTTTCTATACCATGAGCTATTCTTTGTGGCTCCCAAGCACACCTGCATGGATAAAGTTACATCTTAACTTTTGGTATCCATTTGGAAATGGGTCTAGGTAGGTTAGTTGCAGATAACATTGGTACCCACTTTTTCTTAGGCATAAATATTTTGACTGAAGGAAATTGGGTAGTGTTTAGTATATTTACAACTATTTTTGGAACCATAATCATAGTTAGTTTAGGCTCAAATTTTCTTATAGAAATTTTAGTTTGTTTTCTGTTTTACTATTGTCCACCTTTTTTCTTTAGTTTCATTTTTACAAGGTGGAAGTCAATGTCTTTTTCAGAGCTTGTTTTCAGCTACTACTTGCTCAAGTATGCTATTGGTGTTATGATTACTCTTGAGCTTGGAGTTTTCTTCCTTCATTTTGGAGCATTCATTTGTAATTTTCTTGAGCTCCTTTTTAGTCTCTTTGTACTTCTCTTTTAGAATCATGAAATCTGAATATAATTCTTCTAACATTTCTTCATGATTTGGAGTTTTAGAATTAGAATTTACCTACTCTTCATGGATTGCCATGAAGCTGATTCCAATTTGGAGTTCATCTTGACTGCTTCTGTTTGGAGAGATTTGGCTAATTTGAGCTTCATGTACTTCTTCCTTTTCACTCTCACTTTCATTTATTATGTTTTCTAGCATCTCCCATGCTACTAGAGCCTTCTTTTTCTTCTAGAATTTTCTGCTTGTTCTGTTGTTATTATTATTGTTGCTATTGCTATTGTTCTTTCTATCGAGTATGAGTCGTATCTCTTCTTTTGCTGATCATTTTGTCTCTTGTTTGGTTCTGGATAGTTGAATTTCATGTGACTAGGTTTCCCAAAATTGTAACATGTGGGTGTTTCTTTCTTTCTATCCTTTCTTCCAAAGTTGTTCATTGAACTATTTCCAAACGTTTTATTCATTTTAGCATGGATTTGAATCTTCTTGCAATCATTGTCATCTCCTCATCTTCATCTCCATTATGGATGCATCAGTTTGGGATTCATCATTTTCTAACTCAATTTTAAGAGCAATCACTTTCTTGCCTTTATATTCTTCTGTATTTTTCTGCTTCATTGGTACCTCATTGATCACAAGGGAACCCACAAGCTCTTCTAGGCTCATTATGTCTAGATTCTTTGCTTCCTGAATTGCTCTCACTTTGCGCATTCATTGCTTCAATAAGAATCTTAGAATTTTGTTTACCATTTTAGGCTTTGCAAACTTTTCTCCTTGATTCTTTAGCTCATTTGTATTCCTGGACAAGAAGATTTATCTTACTTTCTCTTACTTGTTTTGTGCCTTAATGTGCAACCTCAAGTTTGTCCCAAATTTCCTTTACTGTATTATAAGATGATACCATGTCAAACTCAGACTATGTAAGGGTGCAGTAAAGACAATTCTCTGCCTTGGCATCTTTTTCAGCTACTAGAATGTCCTCAACAGTTTATTTATCTTTAGTATTTAGGACAATCATTCCATCTATGATGGTTTTCCATAGCTAATAATCTAAGGCAATCAAGAAATTTGTCATTCTTATCTTCCAGTATCCATAATTTATACCATCAAATAATGGAGGTTTGGAGGTAGATTGACCCTCAGCAGAAGTGTTGTGGAAATATTTGGCCATTGGGATCTCTTCACAAGTTATACAAATGAAATTATAAGGTATAATAAGTGAAGGCTACTCTAATACCAATTGTTGGTCCTATTCAAATGGTGACTCAAAAGGGGAGTGAATTGAATCTTAAAAATTTTCAACCAGATATGATCTGTAGTGCAAATATGAGAAAGGAAGGAATAGCATAATGCACTTAGATAGGAATTTTTATAGTGGTTCGGCCCTTCACTTAGGTTCCTACTCCACTTCTCTGAGTTAGCCTTTTCTACTAAACTCATGTTCCACTAACACCTCCTTTGATCAACACCCTTCTGATTAAACAAATACACATGTTGGTTTCCAAGCTCACCAACTAACTTTTATAAATTCTAAGCAAGTATCCTACTTGCTTACAATACTTAAAGGCAAGTTCTTGACTTGCAGAAATGTGCAAAAATAAATGAATATGTATAAATATAGATGCCTCTAACAAGCTAATTTTGTATGAAGTTTAGAAGCAATAAATATAATAATAAAATAGTAAAATTCAATACCCAGAAGTGGTTGAATAAATAACTTTGAATGCTTCGTAGAATGAGACACAGTAGAGTTGAACTTGTGGAAGAAATACTCTTCAAGTCTTAGTAAAGGCTCTTCTCTTTTTGCTCCTCAGAATGATCTACTTCTTTCTTCATTCTCACTTAACACTTTTTATATTGAAACTTCTGACATTTTTTGCTGTGGTAGTTGAGAATCATTTAATGCAAGAGAATGTCTGAATTTATGACCATGGAGTTTCAAATATTATTGTATCGGATCCTCCGATATTGCATTTTGGATACCTCTTGCACAAATGACGTTGCCATGCTTTCGGATGGTTTGATGCTAAGTTTCAATGCTTCCAAAGTGATGCATATGCAGTAACTTGGGTTAGATCCAATAAATCCTGATTCTGAAGATTCTCCAAAGCATTCATCTTATGACTCCGAAGCAGTCATACAAAGAGTGACTCCAAAGTGCCTGTCAACTTGAAGTGCTTGTTCTATGATTCTGAAGAGTCTTATCAACTTCCGAACAATCTGACTTGACTCCAAAACAATTCTTCTATTTTTGAAATTCTTTATTAACTCCTAAAGTTGTGAGCTCATGACTCTGAAGTTGTGTCCGAGGTTTCCTTAATGAATCTAAATTTATATTTTCTTTTCTTAAGTATATTTTTGAGTTATATAATTATTTCTATTAAATATTTACTTCGTTTCATCCTTTAAGCATTACAAAATTTATTCTCATAGATTAGTTTGAAAATATTTCTACAAGTACTTGAGAATAAGTTGTTAATTCTTTAATGTTTCACTCATGTCTTTGCTCATCATCAAAACATGATTGGTTAAGAATGTTCATCATTAAAATCAAGCTAGAAAAGAGTATATGTACAAAAAGACCCGCTTGCAAACATAATGCATAAATCAAAGAAGTGTGCCCAAAACTACTAGACCTATGTCTTGCAATGGTTGCCATGATAGATCCTTCAATCACCTTCCCCACATCGATGGATAAACCTATTTGAATTGCATAGTTGAGCACCTCTCTATCTTGATTAACATTTGAGACATGATATGAGGAAAGCAACTTTCCTCAAATGAAATAATGCAAGGTTCTACTTTTGGGTTTCAGCTATCCATGTGGGAAGTTGAGTATGTGATCCTTGCTCCTTTTCCATTGAGTTCCAAGTACAACAAAAATTGAATGATTTGCTCATAGTCGAGTCCACGTTCCACCAAAGCAGAGTAATCATCATTGTCAATATTCAAAAGCTCATACACCCTATTGATAGATGCTCTATTGAATGGAACCAGCTTACCCCTCACAAGCACTTTGAATTACCGAGTCTTTGAAATCTATTGTGCTTGGGCATTGGTATAAAACTCTTTAATCATTGGCACCAATGCTCTGGCTATTCGAAGAAGGTTTCCTAATCTCTATCTTCAATAATATCATGAATATTCCCAAGAGGATTTTCCAATTCTCTTTCTTGAATGCATCTCTCCTCAATTACGGATTGTTGAAAGGTGGCCTTAGCATCTTCATTCACAAAAGTTTGTTTGATTGGAGGATTGTAATCCTTCTTTTTCTCTTTGTAGGGCCATCAACCATAGAATTGTTTCCTTTTGAAGGCATGATGGAAAGGTATCATCAATGTCTTCAAGCAATGCACCCACTATAATTGACTACATTCACTGTGTTTTCTATCAAGTCACTTTGATCAAGCACAAAGACCCAAAATTCCCATTGGCTACTCACAATGATTCAATGAATTAAAGCCTATCAATGCAGTGGAACTCTGTGTAGAACTGTCAACAAACACTTAGGAGTTTCTATGTAATTTCACTCTACCTTGCAATTCATTTTCCCCCTTTGTCATTTCTACAAACATCTTATGTGCATATTTTGTATCTTCCTATCTTCATAGATTCCCCTCAAATTTCTAAATCCCCCATACACAATGCCTCAAGAAACCAATCATGCACTTAAACACCACTAGAAAATTCATGCACACTCACTTAGAAAAAGCCCCTTCCTTCCACCTTTTCCATTTAGGTGTTTCATCAAGCACCTAATCTGCACCTCATATTTCCTCTTCTCTACACAAATATGTTGCCCCAAATTGATGATTCCTACTCCCAATTGTCTACTAGAAGATGAAGAAGATAATAAATCTCTCAAAAATGTGATGACTCACCTGATTTCACAATGCCTCCTCTTTCCCAATGTGAGGTCGGTTGATGAAGACATAGAAGAAGGATGGCTTGAGTAGAGATGGGAAGTGAATGCTTGGAGCGTAGATTGGGTAAGAAAAAAGGGTGTTTCAGTGTGGCTTTATGTTAGAGAGATAGAGTGGAAAGATGGGTTAGAGGGGAGGGTTTCTGTCATGCTTGAACTGAAGTGGGATGAAAAATTTTATAGTTGGCAGCATGTTTTGAAATGCAATATATGGAGCTGCGCCACGGCTTAAAAAAGTTGGGCCGCAGCATAGAAATTTGCTGCCTCTTTTTATGAAGAATGGTGTTTTGGTTAAGTGGAGCTATGTTGAGGCTCATGAAAGCTGAGCCGCGGCTCAAGAATTTGCTACCCATATACACTGATAGGTGAATGAAGTCGCGCCGTGACATAAAAAAGCCAAGCCATGACTCAGTAACCTGCTACTCCTATTCTTCTATTTTGCTCCATGTGTGATCAATGATGGTTTAGAAAGCTTGTGTACTTCATCATTGCTCACTTGCTTCATTCAAATTGTTATTTTTTTCATAAGAATGGTTATGCTTCGTGATTCTTTTGGATGTTAATTATGGTGTTTGAAACTTCCAACAAAGATTCAGTCATCTTATTATGGAAGAACTAACTAGCTAATGCGTCATTTAGGTTTGAAATTGGCGAACTAAAATAAATGCTAAAAAGATTAGATTTACTGGATAACTATACTAATGCAAATTTAAATAACGAAGTTTGGAAACTTGGGTTGCCTCCCAAGAAGTGCTTAAGTTATAGTTTTCAGCCAAATTCTTCCTCTTTCAGGGTCATTTAAGCATGACAATTACTTTGAGGTGATCAACACCACCCTCATAGTAAGGCTTCAATCATTGTCCATTAACTTTGAAAGTCCCTTTTTCTTCATGGTGAAGCTCCACAACACCATATGGGAAAACGTCAGTCATAGTAAACGGTCCTGACCACTTGGATCAGAATTTTCCAAAGAACAACAAAAGCCTAGAATTGAACAACAACACTTTTTACATTGGGACAAGTTCTTTTCTCTGGATATGCTTGTCATGCCATGCTTTTGTTTGCATCTTGGCATTCTCATAGGCTTCATTTCTGAATTCATCCAATTCATTAAGTTATAGAAGTCGTTTCTCTTTGGCTGCATCCATACTCAAATTAAACTGCTCCATTTCCTAGTAAGCTCGATGTTCTAGCTCCACCAGAAGATGACATGCCTTGCCATATACTAACTTATAAGGCGACATGACTATGGTGTCTTGAATGGAGTCTAGTATACCCACAGAGCATCATCTAGCCTTTTAACCTAGTCCTTATGAGAGTTCTACACTGTCTTTTCCAGAATTCGCTTCACTTCTCTATTAGAGATTTTTGCTTGTCCATTTGTTTGAGGATGAGATGCTAATGTTATTTTGTGCTTGACCCCATACTTTGACAAAAGAGCTACAAATTGTTTGTTACAAAACTGGCTTCCTTCATCGCTGATAGTGGCTATCCAAGTTCTGAATCTTATGAAAATGTTATTTCAAAGAAAATCCAATACTAACTTCCCATCAGTAGTGTGAGTAGCAACTGCCTCTAGCCACTTTGATACATAGTCCACTGCCAAGAGGATGTATTTGTGGTTGTAAGATGAAGGAAATGATCCCGTGAAGTCGATGCCCCACACATCAAAGAGTTCAACCTTTGAAATATTTTTCAAAAGCATTTCATTCTTTCTTGATATGTTTCCAGTTCTTTGGCATCGATCACATGCAGGAACAAAAGCTTGGGCATCCTTGAATAATGTAGTCAAATATAAACCCGATTGCAGAACTTTTGCAGCTATTTTGTTTCCTCCAAAATGTCCTCCACACTCAAGCATAGGCAGTGCTTGAGAATATCTTCCATTTATTCTTCCGGTACTATCATGCCCTGCCTTTCGAGACATGAATTTGATTACTTCCCTATATTTTTACTATAATTTCCTCACTTTTAGGGTGGGGGTGCTCGGATCCCATTTATTACACCCTGCTTTGTGGCCTATGCCTTTTGCTATTCCTCCTAAAATTCCCAAATTAAGGGGTAGAATCTCCCTTGAAATATTTAATTTTTACACCTGTACATTCATATTTAATCTAATTTAAATCATACTTTCAATATCTAAAATTCTATCATATTTTAAAATCATAAAACAATAATATTAGTCACCATTTATACCTACACCCATAACTCCAAGCCCAAGATTGAACCTGATCATGATGGCCACACGCCTAATTGGGAGTCATGCATTATCATTCGCAATCTTATAAGTACAATATCATTCTATGACAAATTCTTTATTATGACATGCCATTACACTATTGCATCTATTACACATCAAGTGAAATCCTTAATTACAACCACACAAATACATAATAGAGTTGACAATTATAGATCATTATACCATAATGAAAATGTCTTCAATCTTTGTCAACAATTCCAAACCTGAAATCTAAAAAATAATATCAGAAGGCGTGAGTCCGAGCAACTTGGTAAGTAGACACATATATAATACCAAAATAGACAAATACAAAGTTACAAAGTCAATAATCCATCAAATAATTATTCCAAATTTTGCACACAATTCACAGTCAATTTCAATAAACAATTAATTCAATAATACCAACAGAATTGCACTATAACAGGACAATATCACATTGTCCCTATGCTCCTATGGTGGTGCTGTCGTGGGCACCCAAATTTAGAACCTTGCTCCAATCTAATTTTCTGTAGTAGTGTGAGTAAGGG
>JAYJMB010034186.1:0-34943 GCA_036873735.1 Pouteria campechiana
CCTATCAACCCGGCAAAATTAGCAAAACTTTACAATAACAAAAATTTACATTTGTAAAATTTTCCAGGGCCTTACATAGAGTTCATTCACAAACAAGGGAGTCTCTTCAGAAGAACTTTAGAATATGTTTCAAAGATGCTTCAAAGGGAAAAAAGGAGTCATTTGGAGTGTCAGCGTTTAGTCATTCTGAAGGAGCACTAAATTGGAGAGTTTCGTCCCTTTAGATGTTCTAAAATTTTACTTCAGATGTTCTGAAGGAGTGATATTGCAAAAGTCACAATGATCTGAATGAATGCTACATTACTAAATCAAGGGAGTTAACTTTTAGAGGTTTTGAAATTTTATTTCAAAGGCTTTGAAGCAACAGCAACTTCAAAAAGTCACAATATTCAGAAGATCGGAAGGAGTTTCACATTGCAAAGGCAAAGTCATGACTTTTAGAGGTTATAAAATTTCATTTCAGACATTCTAAAGCATCGAGGACTTCAAACAGTCACGACATTTCAAAAACTTTGAAGGAGAGAAGCCAATACCATAGCCACCTATGATACCGCTTGCCAATAGACAAAATCATAGGTTTGGAGGAAAAAACAAATTCCAGCTATAGCCAGTTCCCAAAGCCATAACTTCAATGATTATTTGGGAGTCTAAAACATTTGCTCTTTACTGTTATATCATTTATTGTGTTGCTTTAAATTCTATACAGTCTGCCTAAGTAAGAGGCATTTTTTTGTACAAACTTTATTTTTGTTTTCATGGTTGCAAACATGGGACTTGCAGATTGTCGTATTCAACAAGTAGGGAAGACTTGCTAACTTAGTGAGCTCAAAAAAACCAACAAGTGTATTTTTTATCAGAATGTTGATCAAGTATTTGTGGAACCTGAGTGCAATAGAACAAACTAACTCTAAGAGGTGGAGTAGGATCCCAAGGTGGGTAGAACCACTATAAAAACTATTAGTGTACTACGTGAATCCTTTCATTCTATTTTAGTACCATTATTTTTAACTTGGCCAAAATGTTTAAAAACTTAAGTCAAATTCCACCCCCCCCCCTCCCTCTTAAGATACCATTAGTACGGGATCAACAATTGGTATTAGAGTAGACTTCACTTGTTATCTTTGATTACCGATATATATAACTTGTGAAGTAATCCCAGAATGGCTGACATGTTCTACAACACTATCTTGAGAAACAATCTACTACCAAAGCATCATTCTTTGATGGAACCAACTATAGGTACTGGAAGATGCAAATGCAAAATTTTATGATAGCCACAAACTACCAAGTGTGGCTTATTATCAAGAATGGAGAAGAAGCCCTTAACATAGAAGACAAATACACTGCCAAGGACATACAAGTAGTAGAAAGAGATGCATAGGCAAAAAATTACCTCTACTGCACCCTTTGCCCATTAGAGTTTGAGAAAATTTCCCCATGTGACTTAGCAAAGAAAATATGTAATAAATTGCAAATAGAACATGAAGGAACAAATCAAGTCAAGAAGATCAAATTTAACATTCTTGTATAGAAGTAGGAGTCATTCACTATGAAGATTTAGAAACTATCTCTAACATATTTGGCATGTTTTAGAAGATCACAAATGATTTGAAGAGCCTAGGAGAAAAATATGAGGAACCTAAGAAAATTTTGAGATCTCTATGAGGCATTGGATGCCTAAGGTTATAGCAATCCAAAAAGCTAAAGACCTAGATAAGATGACCGTGGAAGAACTCATGGGCTCTTTTATGACCCATGAAATACTAATGAAGTGAAAGGTTCTAGAGGAACCTAAAGGAAAAAGAATAATTGCTGATAAGTGAATTCCATTTACTTGTTTTATGCATGTTCAAACTTAATTATTTGTGAATCCTTCATAGTTTTAGATGAATTTAATATGAAAATATTGATTTCTCTAGGTGAATTGAAGAGGTGAAAAGAAGTCAAAAACTAAAGAAATATGAAGACCAAAAGTGGGAAGGAAGTAATCTTGCAAAAGATCAGAATAATAAGCATATTTCTTGGGCTGCAACACCTTGCCGTAACAAGCTTTTCTTCTACCATAGCAAAGCACATTCTGAAAACATCATCAAGCAGTTAGCAACACACCGTGGCAAGGTAGTCTTCTACCATGGCAAGCTTCTTCTTCTACTATGGCAAGCTCTTCTTCTGCTGTGGCAAGGTCCCTATATGCGTGAAGTATATTTTTGGGCAGCAACATCTTGCACCGGCAAGCTCCTAGAGACAGCAATCCAGAAATTTTGGATTTTTGTTGACGTGTGCAAATGCTAAACCCTAATGAAGGGGAGTATAAAAGTGAAGTGAAGGCACATTTTAGACAGCTTTTGGCAAGGTTGGGAGGCAGAGAAACTTTCTAGAGAGGCTACTACACAAGATTGAAGGTGGAATCTCATTGTAAAAGGGAGAAGATGAAAAGCATTATATTAAGTTTTGTGAAGGGAGTTATTTCCTTTGTCGTTATGCATTAATCTTTCTTTCTAGGGTGAAGATGTAGCCCTATCTGATATATTTGTTATTTGGGAATGTTTGCTCTTTAATGCAAATCAGTTATTTTCATTCATTTAGTTATTTGCTTTCATTTGGTTTGATATATTACTTGATCAACAATATTGCAAATCACATTGATTATCTGGCATGGTTAAGGCACACACCATGTGCAAAACCATGAGCACATTTGAATAAAAAGGTTAGATGGTTATGGTACACACTTTATGCTAAACCATCTTATTTTATTCATGTGTTCTTAAGCTTAATGGGTTTTCACCTCAGTTACACTACACACCATAGGTAATTGGAATGAGTGAAAATACTTGATTTAAACCCACACACCTAATGGTAATAATCTCACATTAGATAGAAGGAATCCAGGTTATACTCAGCAAAAGAGTATAAGAGGTAGGTCTAGACGAATTTATGAAGTGAACTCTAACACAGATCTATCAATGCAGATGGAAAAAATGGCAAAGCAAATGAAGGTGATGTGTTCGATGATAGTGAACATGAAATAACCACAACCTGCCCCAATAGAGGTTTATTCTTTTTGTGGGAATTTAGGTCACTCATCTAACATTTATCCTTCAAATGATCATTTTGCAAGTGATGCGAAATAGGCAAATGCAATAAATTTCTACAATCAGTGACCAAGGAATGATCAGTACTCAAATTTATACAACCATGGTTGGAGAAATCATCCTAAATTTTCTTGGAATAATGACCAAAATCATAAACAAGCTAGAACCTCCTTTCAACCACCACAACTAAGGAAGCCTAGTTTGAAGAAACCATGCAGAACTTCGTTCTAGCAACTCAAACTCAATTCTAGAATAATGCCACCAAGTTCTAGAATATTGACTCCAGATTTCATAACATGGAGGCATCCATGAAGAAAATAGAGACACAGTTAGGACAGATTGCGGAAGCCATTTAAAGCCACACACTCGGGAAATTGCCCGGCCAACTCGAGCAAGTAAAACCGATCACTACACTAAGAAGTGGTAAGGTAATTGATAACAATGTTTGTAAGGAAACTGATAATTCAATTGTTATTGTAGGAATTGACAAGGGAAAGATAAAGGTGGAAGAGAAAGTGCACTCAAAGAAGGTGGTGTTTCCAATAGTTGACCCTCCAGTCAACTATAAAGCACCCCCACCTTTCCCGTCCCATTTCCAGGAAGGTTGAACGCAAAGCAAGTTCAATAAGTCATATTCTGACATTTACGATATTCTTTCTAAAGTGAATGTGAACTTACCTTTGCTTGATATGATCAAAAATATGTCCATTTATGCTAAATTTTTGAAGGAACTAAGTGCAAGGAAGTGTAAGTATGAGCCTCATGAGAAGGTAATTGTATCATAAGCAGCTAGTGCAATGTTGCAAACAAATCTGCCCCCAAAACTAAAGGATCCAGGTAGTTTCAATATCTCCATTACTGTAGGAGGAACAAATAAGGTAAAGGTAATGGTAGGTCTTGGAGCAAGCATAAATTTGATGCCTTATTTTGTTTATGTACAACTTGGTTTGGGAGAATTGAAACCCACTACCATGTCTCTTTAGCTTGCAGATCGATCAGTCAAATATCCTAGAGGCATTATAGAGGATATTCTCGTGCAAATTGATAAACTAATTATTCCAATTGATTTTATAGTTCTTGACATGGAAAGGCAATTGATTTCAGAGAGAGAAGTACCCATTCTTCTAGGATGACCATTCATGGCTACAACTAAGACAATCATTGATGTATAGAATGGGAAGTTAAAAATGACTGTCTTAGATGAAAAAGTTGAAGTTTCAGTTCATAGTTCTCTTTCATTGCCTTCTGGTCCTACTGGTTATTTTTAAGTAGATGAATTGGACTCACTTGTTTTCTCTATTTTTGTGTAACAGGAAACAAATGGCAATTTGGAATTAGTGCATACTGTGGAAGGAGATAAATAGGTGATGCAGTTGAAGGAAACACTTGACAATGCAGAGCAAGTGGAAGTTGAGGAGATCTCCTAAGTAGATCTTAAACAAGCCAACCCAAAAGTAGAACATGCAATTATTACACCACCACCATTAGATTTAAAGCAATTACCTGAAAGTTTGAAATATGTGTTTCTTGGTGAAAACAATACTTTGTCATTTATAATTGCTTTTGACTTGTCTATGGTGAGGAATGTAGGTTATTGACTATGTTGAGAGAGCACAAAGGGGCTATAGGTAGGTAGACATTAGCAGCTATCAATTGAATTAGCCCCACAGTGTGCATGCATAAAATACTTCTGGAGGAGGATGCTAAGCCTTTTAGAGATGCATAAAGGATACTAAACCCACACATAAAAGAGGCTATTAGAGATGAGGTTATCAAGCTATTGGATGCAAGTATTATCTACTCAATCTCTGACAGCAAATTGGTAAGTCTAGTACATGTTATGCCTAAGAAATCTGGTCTCTCTATTATTAAGAATGATAATTATGAATTGGTTCCTATGAGAATGACTACAGGGTGGCGAATGTGCATTGATTATAGGAAACTGAATGCAACCACAAGAAAAAACCATTTTCCTCTACCCTTTATTGATCAAATGCTTGAAAGATTGGCAAGTCATGCTCATTATTATTTTCTGGATGGTTTTTCAGGTTACAATCAAGTTCCCATAGCTCCAAAAGATCAAGAAAAGACTACCTTCACCTACCCATTTGGAACGTTTGCCTATCAAAGGATGCCTTTTAGTTTGTGCAATGCTCCCGCAAACTTTCAAAGGTGCATGATGTCCATCTTTTCTGACATGATTGGAAGGTTTATTAAGGTATTTATGGATGATTTTTCTATTTTTGAAGATTCATTTGCCTTAATAACTTGAGATTGGTACTGAAAAAATGCATTGAGATGAATTTGACTTTAAGTTGGGAGAAGTGTCATTTCTTAGTCAAACAGGGAATCATGCTTGGCCACATTGTTTCTAGTAAAGGTATTGAAGTAGAAAAGGCAAAAATTGAAGTGATTGCCAAGCTACCTTCCCCAAATTCAGTTAAGGGAGTTAGAAGCTTTCTTGGCCATGCAGGGTTTTATAGACATTTTATAAAGGATTTCTCAAAAAATTTCTAGACTACTCTGTAACTTGTTAGCTAAGGATGTAAAATTTTTTTTTAATGAAGAATGCCTTTGTGCCTTCAATACCTTGAAAGCATACTTCACTTCAATTCCAATCTTAGCCATGCCTGATTGGTCCATGCCATTTGAGCTCATGTGTGATGCATCGAATTTTACTATCGGTATTGTTTTAGGACAAAGGGTAGACAAATTACCCCATGTGATTTATTATGCAAGTAGAACTCTAAATGAAGCACAATTGAATTATTCCACCACTGAAAAAGAATTAGTTGTAATTTGTTTGCCTGATCAGAATTGTTTATTCTGATCATGCTGCTTTGAGATACTTGCTTATAAAGAAGTATGCCAAGCCCAAGTTGATCAGGTGGATCTTATTATTGCAAGAGTTCAACCTGACAATCACGAACAAGAAAGGTTGAGAGAATGTAGTAGCAGATCACTCGTCCAGATTGGTGGCAGGGACCAATTTCATTCAAGAGAGAGGCAAGGAGATCATTCCTATTAATGAGATCTTTCCTAATGAACAATTGTTCTCAATGAAGGGAACTGAACCTTGGTATGGTGATATTATGAATTATTTAGTCAAGGGAGAGTTTAATCCTTTGTTGAATTCGCGAGGAAGGAAGAAGTTGCTATCTATGGCAAAGCTTTATTTTTTGGAAGATCCACTCCTTTTCAAGCTATGTCCAAACCAAATTATCAGATGGTGTGTGCCAGAAGAGGAGCAACAAAGCATACTAAGACATTGCCATACATTTACCTGCGGAAGGCATTTCGGAGAGAAAAAAACTGCTTTAAAGATTTTTCAGTTGGGTTTCTATTGGTCAACTATCTTTAAAATTGCTCATGCCTTTTGTGCTATGTGTGATAGGTGTCAGTGAACTAGGAACATCAGAAAGCGAGATGAGATGCCGCTTATAGGTAATCTTGTAGTTGAATTATTTGATATATGGGAGATTGATTTCATGGGACCATTTCCCCCATCGAATGGTAACTTGTACATTTAGTTCGCTGTGGATTATGTTTCTAAGTGGATTGAGGTGATGACCACTAGGACTAATGATGCTAATGTGGTGCTAAGATATTTGAAAGATAGGATCTTTTTCAGGTTTGGCACTCCAAGGACCATTATTAGTGATAGGGGAACTCACTTCTGCAATAAGGTCTTTGCGGCTCTACTTAGAAAGTACAACATTACACACCAATTTGCAACTCCTTATCATCCACAAATGTCTGGGCAAGTTGAAGTTAGCAACCATCAAATTAAAGCAATCTTGGAGAGGATGGTAAACACTACAAGAAAGGATTGGGTTATGAAGTTGAATAATGCATTGTGGGCTTATAGAACTGCCTTCAAAACCCCAATCGGAATGAGTCCTTATAGACTTGTTTTGGGAAAAGCCTGCCATTTACTAGTTGAGCTGGAGCACAAAGCATATTGGGCAATCAAAAATCTAAATTTTGATTTGGAAAAGGCAGGAGAGTAGAGGAAGTTACAGCATAATGAACTGGAAGAGCTGAGAAATGAGGTATATGAGAATGCTAAGATTTATAAGGAACAGACAAAGAAGTATCATGATGAATTCATTCACAAATGATGCATTAAGCTTGGAATGGAAGTTTTATTTTATGACTCACGTTTGCATTTGTTTTCAGGAAAATTGCAATCTCGCTGGGTTGGTTCATTCTAGGTCAATCAGGTGTTTCCACATGGAGCTGTCGAGTTGAAGAATTTGAAAGACGGCAGCATTTTCAAAGTCAATGGATATAGGGTGAAGCAATATGTCAGAAATGGCTTACAATCGCCATTAAATGAAGTCCTTAATCTTGAAAGATCATGAAAAGAGAAGTCGTCTCGCCTAGATGTTAAATACAGTGCTTCTTGGGAGGCAACCTAAGTTTCTAAACTTTTTAGTTATTTAATTTGCATTTGTTTGATTATTATGACATTAGGTCAATCCTTAGATGGTTGTTATTCGTATTTGTTGAATTTTGATCCATAGTTAGTTAGTGCATTTCAAAACTCTGGTTATACCTTAGTTAATGATATGCATGAGTTTTAGAGCTAGTTGTTAATTGCATATTAGATAATTTTAATTCTTGTAGACTTAGTTTTAGTTTGATGATTGAATCAATATCTTAGTAGTAATTTTCATTTAAAATAACATGTGAAAACTTGAATTTGCAGGTAAGACAAAGTTCATAGGCATCACAGCGATCAACCAACAACAAAGGGAGACAAATTGCAATCAAAGGGAGATTGCTGTGGCAAGAAAATCCACTGCCTCGGCAATGTAGAAAGACAAAATTTTGCAGAAAGGAATTCAGAGATATCTTGTCATAGCAAGATAATTCACTATCATGGCAAGGTGTAACCACACATGAAAATGCAACTTGTCAGCAAGAGCCTGCCAAGGCAAGCTCCATCACTACCGTGGCAAGATGTTCATGGTGTGTAAGTTTAAACTAGACATCAAGTGCTTGCCGAGGCAAGCTATTTTATGGTCGTGGCAAGAGTTTCACAAGATGCAAGGGCCACTCGCCAGCAAAAGCTTGCTGAGGCAAATAATTTTCTCTATCGTGGCAATCTATCCACATGATGAAAGGTCCACCGAGTTCAATGAGAGCTTGCCAAGGCAAGCCCACACTTTGATGCGGCAAGCCCATCACTCCATTGCAAAGGCCACCAGTCAGTAGCAGCTTGCCGAGGCAAGCTCATACTCTACCGCGGCAAGCCCCTCCACTTCCTCATGTGGGAGACTTTGGGCATTTCAAAACATTCTACTCCAACTGTTCGTTCCATTCCTTATTGCAAAACCTCAAACTCTCGTCCCTTCTCCTCTCTAACCCTAGGAAGAATGAAAGTGATTTCTCCCCTTCCAAACCTTCTCCATTCCAATTTTTCCTCCCAAAGCTTTCATCAAATATTCATACCTTCCCCATCTAAGAACTCCATTTGACCTTCTTCGCACACCATCACTCCTCTAGTTTCTTCTTCAAATGGGTTCAAGAATGGGAATGCAAGCTTCATGAAATCTAGTAAGCCTTTGCATTTTTAAAGGCTTCTTCCATTCTATTCTTGCATTATGCATGACTTGGGGTGGAAAGCATCAATTTTCAGGGGGATTTTTTGTGAAGATTTGAAGGGTTTTTGGTTGCACCAAAACTATTTGTTGGAATGAGTGAATGATGGATGTGGATACAAGAGGCCACTTCTAAGTGATTCGGCTTATTTTTTATGGTGATGTGTGTATGCATTATTGATTTCCATGGCCATCTTTTGTAAGAGAGCTTCTCTAAGTTGAAGAACATTTTGTGAAAGTTGTAAGTTCTACTTTGTGCTTGTGAAGAGTTTTTTGATAGTTGAGTTCAAGGTGGCTTAAGTTTGAAGGTTGATTACACTATTTTGGTTCAAGGTTGCTAGTGTTGGGTCGATTGCATTGTGTTTGTTCACAGTTGGATTCAGTTGGGATTGTTGCTCTACTTCTCATTATGCCTCCTAAAGGAAAGAAGACTGTAGCTGCAAGTCCCTCTAAAAAGAGAAAGAATATGGATGATGAGCCTATAATCAAGCCAACTTTTGTCAGTAAGGAAGCCGAAACACGCCACTAAACTTCACTTGTATTCAGGATGTGTGTCTAAGAGAGGGGTTTCCATGAGCCACAACGTCACATTCTTACTGTGCTTAGAGAGCGACAGTGGGAGGAATTTGCCAAACAACCTGGCGCCACACTTGTTCCAGTTGTACGAGAGTTTTATGTCAATGTGCCCAAGAGGGAAGTGGGTTCCATTCGGTAGAACTACACTCAACCACAAATATCAGGTCCCTGACATTGAAGATGATGACTTCTCAAGGATGGAGGATCATATGAATTTCGATGAGATCATTCGGAGTATAGCAAAGTCGGGCACGATATAGACCATCTCAAGAACCGGACTTCACAGTTTCCCAAGCAAGTGCTTGACCCTTGAAGGTAAAGTGTGGCATTACTTTATTTCAGCAAAGTTAATGCCAACTTATTATATTTTGGACATTTCAAGAGACCGGGCTATGTTGAATTATGCTATTCAGAAGGGGCTGTCAATTGATGTTGGGAAAAACGTCCCAATTGATGATATAGCAAAGGGTGGCTTTGGTCATCCATCCTTGATATATGACTTCTGTCTACAAGCAGGCGTTCCATCTAGCTCATCTAAAGAAATTGTACATCCCAAGCTTGCTATTACAAATGAAACGATCGACAAGATTCTCCATCATCATGACCCTACTGATGAAGAGGCCCCTCCTTGTGGCCGTGGTGCTCCAGGCCCTTGCCCATTGCTCCTAGAGCAAGTTCTTCTCATCTAGCCACCAGACCATCCGCCACTGCTGCCACGGAGTTGTCTGACTTGCGAGCTAATGTGTGAGAAATCAAGGGGCAAATGTCTCAATATTTTGCCCAACAAGTGCAGCTTGCTGATTACTTGATGCAGTTCCATGTTGCTTTGGCTTTAGCGCTCCCCACTCCAATCCAGCTTCCCTAACTTCCTATATTTCTACCTGTGGCTACCTATGGACCTGAAAATGCCCAAGCAGCCGATCTTGAAGAGGAAGCCCCTGCTGATCAGGAGGACTCTGCTGACACTGGTGGCACGAACACTGATGCAGATACCGATGATGATGACACTGATGTTGGTGATGATGCTGAAGAATTTGATATGGTTGACTGAATTCTTTCAGGAAAGTTTTCTTTTTGCTCTTTATATGTTCAGCCCACATTGAGGACACTGTGTTTTTCAAGTTTGAGGGGGTACTTTAGCTATTTTTGGTGCGTTTATCTTATGTTTAGTTGTGTCTAGTTGAAAACTCTATATATGTGTGTGTTGCAGTATTTATGTGGCAGTAATATTCTATTTGTGTTTTTCATGTGTTTTGTCTGTATAGTCTTATATATATAATCGTATAAAGAGAAAAAAGAAAAAAATGTGTATTTTGTGTGTTTTGAGCATCGATCAGAGTCATCATGCACAACCAATGATATATATGTGATATTTGACATTGGTTAAGTTGAAAACAATAGAAATCATTCTTGCTTACATGTCTTACTTGAGTAATTATCTAATTGGCTACAGATTCCTTTTACACATTGATCACATTGACATAGCTAGTTCTTTTGAAGTCTTTGAATTCTTAACATTAGTTTAGGAGACTAAGTATGCTTAGTTCAATTTGAATTTGAGAATTCTTGGAACTCTTGTGAGATAGGCATTAGATGAGATAAGAAAATGTCTACCAAAAACTCATTGTATATTGGGAGAATCACATCCAATGAATTGAAAAAGAAATAAGTTTGGGGGTTTGATGGTAATATAGTCCAAAGATTAGGGGGGATCACATTCTAAAAAAATGGAAAAGAAGATAAATATTAAGAATGTGATAGTAATAGAGCCCACAAGAAAAGTAAAGAAATCAATGAGGAAAGTGAAATACCATGTATGCATCTAAGGTAGTCTCTCTAATTTGAATTATGAATTCACGAGATTTTCATTAGACATGTATTACTTGGTTGCTTAAATTAATGAAAGTATGAGATGACGAAGATTGAGATGGCTATAGCATTTGCACTTGCACATGGAATCTATGGTGGAAAAGATGAGGCTTAGGTTGAGAATAAAGCTATTATGGGTATCTTGATTTTTTCTTCTTAACCTTGTTCTATTTATTGAGGTTTTGACTGATGTTGTAGATTGATGTTAGTGTGTTCATAGAGTAGTCTTGTGTTTTACTTTGCTCGAGGACAAGCAAATTAGTAAGTTTGGGAGTATTTGATAATTGAATTTTATTTACTTGTTTGATGCATGTTCAAACTTAATTATTTGTGAATCCTTCATAGTTTTAGATAAATTTAATATAAAAATACTAATTTCTCTAGGAGAATTGAAGAGGTTAAAAGAAGTTAGAAACTAAAGAAATATGAAAACCAAAACTGGGAAGGAAGTAATCTTGTAAAAGATCAGAAAAAGAAACATATTTCTTGGGCAGCAACACCTTGTCGCATCAAGCTTTTCTTCTGCTGTGGTAAAGCACATTTTGAAAACATCATTAAGCAGTCAACAACACCTTGCCACAGTAAGCTTCTCCTTCTACCATGGCAAGCTCTTCTTCTGCCGCAGCAAGGTCCCTGTATGCATGAAGTATATTTTTGGGCAGCAATTTATTGTCACAGCAAGCTCTTTCTCTGCCACGGGAAGCTCCTGGAGACAGCAATCTAGAAATTCTGGATTTTTGTTGACTTGTGCAAATGCTAAAACCTAATGAAGGGGGTTATAAAAGTGAAGTGAAGGCATGTTTTAGGCAGCGTTTGGCAAGGTTGGGAGGCAAAGAAACTTCTTGGAGAGGCTACTACACAAGATTAAAGGTAAAATCTCATTGTAAAAGGGAGAAAATGAAAAGGATTGTATTAAGTTTTGTGAAGGGAGTTATTTCCTTTTTTTATGCATTAATCTTTCTTTCTAGGGTGAAGATGTAGCCCTATCTGATATATTTGTTATTTGGAAATGTTGGCTCTTTAATGCAAATTAGTTATTTTCATTCATTTAGTTGTTTGCTTTCATTTGGTTTAATATATTGCTTGATCACCAATATTGCAAATCACATTGATTATCTGGCATGGTTAAGGCACACACCATATGCAAAACCATTAGCACATTTGAACAAAAAGGATAGGTGGTTATGGTACACACCTTATGCTAAACCATCTTATTTGATTCATGTATTCTTAAGCTTAATGGGTTTTCACCTTAGTTACACTACATACCATAGGTAATTAGAATGAGTGAAACAACTTGATTTAAACCTGCACATCAAACGGTAATAATGTCACATTAGATAGAATGAATCTAAGTTATGCATTAAATCCAATGTCCCAATAGCACAGTGTATCATTGAGTGGTGAAATCGGATCCCTAGGCCCTTACACTCTGTTGATTTCACCTACATTATCCATAGCTATTTCGTTTCTACAATTTTATTCAAGTTATCATTTATACTTGCTTAGCTCAGATCACATTCCTTTAAGATAGAAATAAGTTAGTAACTAAGCTAAGTGAATTAGTTTGAACATTCTCTGTGGGATTGACCCTTGCATTACACACTATACTACTTTACGTTCGTGCACTTGTGAGGATTTATAAGTTGAATCATCAATTGCTCTGAGAGCAGAATCTAAAGACGATGATTCTCAAAATGAAGCATCAACCAACAATCAATAGAAGCAACAAGAAGATTGAGAAGAAGAAGAAGAAGAAGAAGAAGAAAGCTCCAACTGCATGGGAGATGTTAGAGAACTTGATAAATGAGAGCTCGAGTGAAGCTAAGGAAGAACATGAAGCACAACTTAGCACACTCTCACTAAAGAGAAAAGATCAAGAAGAGCATTACACAGGTATGAGCTTCATGGTCATTTATGAAGATGACGTAAACTTTAAGATAGAAACTCCTAGCCTTGAAGAATCCTTAGAAGACCTCAAGGCTCTGAAAACCAAGCATAAGGAGACTAAAAAGGAGATAGATAGAATGACCAATAAATGCTCCAAACTAAAGGAGAAAAATTAAAAGCTCAATATTAGCCAACATACCAGTAAAGAACTTGAGAAAGTCAAGGCATTGAACAATGCCCTTAGACAAACCTTGACATCCACCTTATTGAAAATGAAACCTGAGAAGAAAGGTGGACAACAACAAAAGAAATAGAATTACAATTCTAGAAGAAAACAAGGACCCAAATAGAAACTAATTTGGGTACTTAAAGCAATTTCTATTATTGTAAATGCAACTCATCCTTCTAATGCTAAATTAGTGGCACCCAAGAAGCAATGGGTACCAAATTGTTTTGACACTAACCCACCTGGACAGATTCCCAAATAAATACCAAAGATTAAAGCTTAACCTTATCAATGCAGATGTGCTTAAGAGCCACAAGGAGTAGCACATGGTATATTGATAGTGTTGCTCAAGGCACATGATAAGGGAGAGGGAGTTGTTCACAAAACTTATAGAAAAGAATGGTGAAACAGTTATCTTTGGAGATAATGAAAAAAGTAATTGTTCAGATTGGTAAGGTCAACCAACCACAGTCTTCTACTATTTCTAATATTTTACTTGTAGAAGGATTGAAACATAACCTACTGAGTGTGAATCAATTATGTGATAATGGTTACAAGGTTATGTTTGAATCTCAAGTTTGTTCAGTTTTAGATGAGTCAAACTCAGTTGTAGTACTTGGTAGAAGGCATGAAAATGTATATTTATAGATATTTGTGATATCCAAGCCAATTGTCTTGTTGTAAGCAATGATGAATCCCTATTGTGTCATAGAAGATTGGGACATGCCAACAAGAATATGATTGAAAAATGTATAATAAGGAACTCATTGTTGGCTTACCAAAACTAAAATTTGACCACAAAGAGAGTTGAGTGATGCTTGCTTGAAAGGAAAGTAAATAAAAGAATCGTTCAGATCTTACAATGAGGTATACACAACTATACCACTTCAGTTGCTACACATGGATCTTATTAAACCAACAAGAACTAGGAGTCTTGGAAGGAAATATTATGCATATATCATTGTAGATGATTTCTCTATATATACTTGGATAATGTTTCTTACATCAAAAAATGAGGCTTTTTCATTCTTTGAAGTTTTTACCAAACATGTATAGAATAAATAAATCTCTCATATTATTGTCATAAGAAGTGATCATGGTGGAGAATTTTAGAATCATAGGTTCACTGCTTTCTGTGAAAGTAGTGACATTCTTCAAGCATTCTCTATATAAAGAACACCCCAACAAAATGGAGTAGTTGAGAGGAAAAATAGATCCTTGCCAGAGATGGCAAGGACAATGTTGAGTGATCACAATTTGCCTCAATATTTTTGGTTGAAGTAATGACCATTGCTTGCTATATTATAAATAGAATTTATGCTAGGCTAATACTCAACAAAACTTCATTTGAATTATATTATGGCAAAAAGCCAAATATTTCATATTTTCATACTTTTTGTTGTAAATATTTCATTTTTTTAACAATGTTAAGGAAAACCTTAAAAATTTTGATAGTAGATCTGATGAAGGTATTTTTCTTGGATATTCCATTCTTAGTAAGGCATTTAGAGTCTACAACTTGTAGAATAGGACTGTTGAAGAGTCTATTCATGTAAAATTTGATGAAAGCACCAACCCTTCAAAATGAGTTAGTGATTTTAATGATGAGATAGGTGAACTCACAACATTTTTGGTGAACATGAGACTGCAGAATAAAGAAAATAAAGCTTCATAATCAAAAACAGCATTGGATGAGGCATAATCATCCATTAGTAAGGTAAATAATAAAGGTAACACTTCTCTTCCTAGAGATTGGAGGTTTTGGCATGCTCATCCTGAAAACTAGATAATTGGTGATGTATATGATAGAGTTATAACTAGATCTTCTTATCACCAAGTATGGTAATTTTGCCTTTATTTCTCAACTAGAGCCAACATGCATAGAATAGGGCCTTAGAAGATGAGAATTGGATCATAGTTACGATAGAAGAGTTGGACCAATTTAAAAGAAACGATGTGTGGACACTTGTTTCAAGACCAGACCATCAATCTATTTTAGGAACTAAATGGGTCTTTAGGAATAAATTTGATAAATTTGAAATTGTTTTAAGAAATAAGGCAAGATTAGTATAAATGAGCTTGATGGGAGATGAGCTTGTTATTCAGATTTATGTTGATGACATTATTTTTGGAGCTACTAATGATAAAATATGTTAAGAGTTTTCTAAAGTCATGCTGGGGGAATTCAAAATGAGCTTGATGGAAGAACTGAACTTCTTTTTAGGATTGTAAGTCAAGCAAATGAAAGAAAGAATTTCATCCCCCAAGCCAAATACTCCAAAGAGCTCCTGAAGAAATTTAAGTTAGATGATGGAAAGACTTTTGGGACACCAATGAGTATGTCCATCAAGATGAACAGAGATGAGAAAGGTAAATTTGTCTTTCAGAAATTGTATAAAAGTATGATAGAATCTCTTTTATATTTAACTGTTAGTAAACTAGGTATTATGTTTAGCATTTGTATGCGTGCTAGATTTTAGTTGGATCATAGAGAATCACATCTTATTATTGTTAAAAGAATCTTTAGAAACCTTTTATATATACCAAACTTTGGTTTATGATATCCAAAAGGGTCAAACTTTAAGTTTGTAGGGTACTTAGATGCAAATTTTGCTGGTTATAAAGTAGATAAAAAGAGTACCTCAGGGACATATTAGTTTCTTGGAAGCATGATCATTTCTTGGTCCTCCAGGAAACAAACATCTATTGCACTATCAACTGCTAAAGCTGGGTATGTAGCAACAGGTAGTTGTTGTGTACAGATTCTTTAGATGAAACAGCAATTGGGTGACTTTGGTTTAAAGTATGTTGATACACCTATCAGATGTGATAATATCAGTGCAGTAAATCTAACAAAGAATCCAATTATGATTAAAGATCTAAGCATGTAGAAATTAGGCACAATTTTATTAGAGATCGTGTGCAAAATCATCTACTTGGAATATGTACTAACTGAAGATTAGTTAGCTGATATCTTCACTAAACGACTCTTAGAGAATAAATTTTGTCAAAATAGAAGGGAACTAGGCTTGATAGATCCACATGTATGAAATGCTTATCATATGATCATCATGTAATGTTCATAATTTCATGATATTAATGTCTTATTTATATCTGGATACATGTCAACATACTATCTTGAAGTGTTTACGATTATATTCTCTATATTTTAGATGTTGAAAATTGTGTTAAAATTATTTCAGAAACACCAACAAGAATGGTTTAATATACGTCTGAAATGATTTGTAATCCATGACTTAATGCATAAGCCTAAGCGTGAATGACACTAAACTTAATATCATTACAGTCTCAAGGTATATGTCAAGCCTGTTTTGGAAATTTCATAGTTTAAGGTCTCGAATACATTCTAATCCTAATCAGACCTTTTGTAATCATCATTATGGCTTGATTTCTTAAATAAAAAAATGATAAGTTCTCATTAGGAAGAATAAAAATATATTATAGAAAAAGAAGGAGAAATATATGAACAATTGATCTTTGATTTGAAAATAAAAAATGTAGCATATTATGGATCTTAGGGGGAGCATTCTTTTCACATCTCTATTCCCCACTGCCATAGGCTAGACCTTTTTGATTATGACAAAAAAGGGAGAGACAGAATTAGAACAAGTGATATAATAGAGAAATGATAACATCATATGAACTAATAATTAGAACAACTACATAACAGAATTTCACTCACTTAGTAGTAAGAAGATGCACTTATTTAGGGGGAGCTAATAGCACCCATTCAGGGGGATCTATCCAATTTCAAAAGGTCATTTTATTTTTTTCTTAATTCCTTTTTTTTATATCTGAAAGGTATATCAATCAGTTATTTTGTCATCATCTAAAAGGGAGAGAATATTGAGTCTACCCCTTCTATTTAGCTTGATTTTGATGATAGATGTGATTAAGCAGCAAAGTTTTGATGATGAGCAAATATATGAGTGAAAGGATAAGGTACTGACAAGTCATTTTCGTAGTATTGCAATGATAAATGAATAAAATAGGTTAACTAAACTATGAAAGTAACTTTAGATTGATGGACGACATATACAAGGCACATCAAGTTTGGTTCCACCATAATTAAGTTTTTAGAGGAAGAAAAATAAGTAAATGCTCAAAGAAAGATGATTCTTAACTTAAGAAAGGATTTCAGATGCATTTGAGTACTTCTGAAATCAAGAAAAATAAATTCAAAAGATGTGGCATCATTCAAAAGATCTAAAAGTCACTTTTGGAAGCTTTAGAACCACTTCAAAAGGACAAATATACGGTTCAAAGATCAGAAGGAGCAAATAGAACTTAGTTCAAAAGCAAGGAAATCCTTCGGAGTTACTTCAGATGATAGATCCAAGCTTCAGATGATTTTAGATGGACTAAAACACTTCTAAAGTCAAGAGAAGACAAGTTCAGAATATGTTGAAGCTCAGAAGGTCTAAAAGTTGAGTTTGAACAACTTTGGAGAAAGTTCAGAGGTAGACCATTATACTTCAGAGTTCAGAAGGATCAATTTAAACTTAGTTCAAGAGAAAGGAAGCTCTTAAGTGTTACTTCAAATGATCTGAAGAACATTGCTCGGGGAAGTACAAACCGGTGCCAAAGTTCAAATGGTGGGCACGAGCTTCAAAGGGGAACTTCTAGTGTAAGAATCTCATAGGTGAAGTTCAAAACATATAGAGCCATCAGAAGATATGAAGATTAAGTCAGAATAACTTCAGAGTATGCTAAGAGAGAGCACTTCATGTTTTAAACATCAAAAAGAATGATTGGAGTTCATTCAAAAGTAAGGGAGTCTCTTCAGGAGAACTTTAGAATATGTTCAAAGGTGCTTAAGAGAAGAAAAAGGAGTCATTTGGAGTGACAGTGTTAAGTCATTCTAACAGAGTACTACATTGGAGAGTTCCATTGCTTTAGATGTTCTGAAATTTAACTTTAGACATTTTGAAGGAGCAATATTACAAAAGTCATGACGACATTGTTGGTCCTGTTAAGGATGCTAAATTAACTTAACCCAAGAAGGGAGGGGTGAATTAGGTTTATAAAAATTTCTCAACCCTAGTTTAATTAAACTCCGTCTTCTTCTTGCTTGTGTGTAAACTGACATAAACTAAATGATAAAATAGTAAATAGAGAAAATTAAAGCAAATATAAAATAACTCATACTATATATAGTGGTTTGAGCCGATTGTTCACTCCCTTGCGCCTTGGGTTCAAATATCACATATAATACACCCTGCACTCTTCTAGATTCCTACTCTAGAGGCATAAACTTAGTGCTTTTACACTCTTCTAGATCAGCTCTAGGGGGAGTAAACTTAGTGCCTCTACACTCTTCTAAATCAGCTCTAAGGGGCGTAAATTTAATGCCTCTGCACTCTTCTAGATTAACTTTAGGGGGCATAAACTTAGCGCCTCTGCACTCTTCTAGATTAGCTCTATGGGGTATAAAATTAGTGCCTCTGCACTCTTCTGGATCAGCTCCAGGGGGCATGAATTTACAGATAAAGTAGAAAATAGAATTACACTTTGAGTGTGTTTCTTGTTGAGTGTTGGGAAAGACTTAAAGGTCGCTCTTAGTAGTTGCAGAAGTTCTTCCCTAGTGTTATAAAGAAGTAGGCCTTGTCATGGAGGTTGAAAATGAAAGCTCTTGAATGAATATCGAAGGTTAATGCTCTTGGCCCGGAGTTGAAATGATTTAAAGAGGATTTTGGTTCAATTACCCTCTATTCTCATTTTTTTTGAAATGTCCCAGCAATTTTTTATTTATACCAAATTTGATTTCATTCGTTGGAGGTAGATGGGCTTCATTGAATGCACAAGACCGTTTTCAATTTTCTTCCCATTCAAATGCAGTGCTTCTAATTGGACGTATGTAGTTGGAAAGCCTATAACATTGTTTATTGCCAGAAATAGTGATTGAACGGTTTTACATACCGAAAGCAAGAATCCAGATGAAGTTTCCTACTTTGGATTGATTGACTATCACTTTTCTATTGATTTCGAACAAAGGCATGGCTTCTAATGGTCTACATTCTTTCAAAGTAAAATTCCGAACGAAGTTCTCATGCAATGGACTGATTGAAATGGAGTTTCAAACAATCTATTCTTCCAAAGTTAATTTTGGACAAAGTCCATCTTTGGCTTTTGTTAGCCAAACAAGGTTCTTTCTCTTTACGCGTATTTGTCTGAATTTCTGGTGATTCAGATGAAGTTGCTTGGGCTTAGCCTTAGATGAACTCTGGCCAAAGGACAGATGAATCTAGATCTCTTGTTCTTGGATGGTCTTAGGCTTGGCCATTTTGGTTTGTCCAAAGTTATATGCTTGGACAAAGGTTTCTGCTTCTTGACCCTTAGCTTTGTCTTAAACTTACTTCTACCTTGTTTTGCATTTGTCCAAAAGAGTCTTTCTAGATAATATTAGATTTTGGATAGAGCAGTCATATAGTCTCCTTGTAGCATGTTTTGAAGCCTCTATTTTCTTCTTCCATATCTTCTAAAATATGATCTTCATATTTTAGAAATTTAATTCTTCTGAAATGTGATGAGAAGGTTTTGTGCATAGCCTAAGGCATTCGTTGTCCTTGAAATATTTCTACATTCTTGCCACTTGACAGTTTTTCATTAGTACTTGATCAAATTCACATATGATATTCATAAGCTGAGAAGTATGGATGATGAATTTGAAATACTCATTCAAGCACGATTATGATAACCCTATGAGGCAGGATGTTTTTATTCATGTAGATATATTTTTCAACGTAGATCATAATGATTTAATGCTTGCATAATTTAAACATACAAATATTTCAAGTGTACAATTCAAGTTTTCTAACTTCATACATCATTGGCATAAGTCAAGTCTTAATATAAGTTTTCTTGTCATCTAAATCATACATAACAATCCTAACAAATATGAACAAATGTTGCATTGTTGAATCAAGGGAGTCAACTTTTAGAAGTTTTAAAATTTTATTTTAGAGGCTCTAAAGCAACAGCGATTTCAAAAAGTCATGACATTTAGAAGATCGGAAGGGGAGCCGCATTGCAAAGGCAGAGTCACTACTTTCAAAGGTTATGAAATTTTATTTCAGACATTCTGAAGCAACAACAACTTCAAACACTCATGACATTTTAAAAATTCTAAAAGAGAGCAGTCGATATTGTAGCCACCTGCGGTACCGCCTGCCAATAAATAGAGACATGGGTTTAGAGGAAAAATCAAGCTTCGATTATAATTAGTTTTCATACTACCTATCATATCGCCTGGGGCATAGCCAAATCCCACAGTCGCCTACGATACTGCCTACTAACTCCAATGATCAAAAATTTAAATGTTTCCTTCACATTTAATGAGCATTGCCAACCCAAACAGCTAGATTTTGAATCCCACTATAAAAGGAGTTTTTTTAGGACGTTCCAATAGATTTTTGCACTCATTAAACTTCATTTACTTACTAGTATTTACAAGCTTTAAAGTTTTCTTCCAAGCTTTCAACTCCAGTAGTGCCAAAATTTGAAACTACATTCAAAGCTATAACTTCAATGATTATTTAGGAGTCTGAAACATTTGTTCTTTTACTATTATATTATTTATTATGTTGCTTTAAATTCTATATAATCTGCCTAAGTAGCATTTATTCTATACAATCTACCTAAGTAAGAGGCATTTATTCTATATAAACTTTATTTCTATTTTCACAGTTGCAAGCAAGGGGCTTGCAAATTGTTGTATTAAGCAAGTAGGGAAGACTTGTTGAGTTTGTAAGAGTTAGTTAGTAAACTTGAAAAAACCAACAAGTATATTTTTTATCAGAGTGTTAATCAAGTGTTAGTGAAACCTGAATGTAATAGGAAAAATTGACTCTAAGAAGTGAAGTAGAAACCCATGTTAGGCCGAACCACTATAAAAACCACTGTCTTAGGATGCTATGTGAATCCTTTCATTCGATTTCAGCACCATTATTTTTAACTTAGCCAAAATTTTTAAAAGCTTAATTCACTCCCCCTTTTAGGCTACCATTAATAAGGGACTAGTAAAAGTGTGCATAGACACTAAGTGTTTATATGCCCCCTCGAGATAGAATCAAGAAGAGTGCAGCTGCACTAAGTTGTAATTTCTGCTAAGTTAGTCAAACCCAAGATATTAAGGAAAGTGCTTAGAATAGTGGAGTAGAGAAGATATTTCAAACCACTATAACAATCCATGTCTACAATTTAATTATTTGATTGCTTACGTTATCTACTCCATTGAACTGCAAAGAGGGTTTTAATCATTAAAAGGGGTTCAAATAGAATTTTTATTAACCCAATTTAACCCTCTCCTCTTGGGTTGTGCCTCGCCATCTTATGATTAGTTTCTTATTAAATTTGCTGAAATATTATAATAGATCAAATCAAGCAAAATTGTCAAGATATTTGACAAATGGAATTATTTTAGTTGTACATGACTCATATGATATTATCTAAACAATCAAACTCATCAAACTCGTTTAGTTCTTATTTCATGATCAGGCAAATCTATAATAATATTTTCTTAAAAAGTATTTATATAATAATTTGAAATAATTTTTTTAATTTTTGTTATATATTTTTAATCTCTGTATGCTTTTGTTTGGGCTCTTACCAAGTTATTTTTTGAGAATCTTGTATAAAAATCTTGCAAGATAGAAAAAAAAGTTGGAGGGTGTTAAGGGTAGTTTTGGCATGGACAATTCGATGATTAAGGCAGTAATAGGGCTTTAGAAAGTGTATAGATAATGGAGAGAGCTTATGTCTACAGGGTATGCATATCTCAATTTTTTTAGTTAAGCTTGGGTCAATGTGCAAAAGATATGGTGTTGTATGTGGGGATAATGAGGCTTCCTTGTTAAAGAGGTATTTTTGAGAATCATCCATTATTCAGTCCTACTAAGATCTTAGAGCAGTCTTAGTTCTAGGCAAAGTTGAGTGGAGTTGTGTTAGGGTTAGGATAAGTCTCCTAATGGAGTTAGAGTCTCACGTGGCTAATTTGCCAATTATAAAACTCATCTCATGTAATGGGTTTCTAACAATTTTAATTAGATATAATTTATTTTTAATAAATCAAAATTCATTATGAGGCAATTATGATGGATGGATTAATTGACATTCATAAAAGACAGGACATGTTTACTAAAATAATTGTAAATAAATAAAATACTTCATTTCAAATTTGATAAAAATATTTATCTTTTAAGTATAATTTTTTAGTTGTTCTATTTTTTAAATATATATTTAATTGGTCTACACTATTGATTTCATTAGTTTTAACTTCTAATTGATCCTTATTAAGTGTAGACTATATTTAGCTATATAAAACTAATATATAAATAATGCTCACCATCTATATAATTTGTTATCAACCATTTAATCTATATTAATAATGACTTAAATCATAAATTTTATCTATGTAATTCTGTTATATAGAATTAGATAAATCATAAATAATATTTTTGTAACAATAATTATGGCATTGCTAAAAATTACTTTTTTGCAATTATAATTATTATTACAGCAATAATTATTTTTTGGTTAAAGTATTTTTTGTGATAATAAACTTTTTGTTGTACAAGATTAAGATTTTTAGCATCAACATATATCATGTCTTTGAAGTTAATATTTTTTATTACAACACCATAGTTTATCACTAAAAGGATTTTTAAATTGATTTTAGTGCCAAATTATGAGAACTTTTATACCAACAAGTTTGGTGATAATAAATTATGCGTTGTCGCTAATTTATATATTTTTCTGAAAATAATATGATTCATTATTAAAAATTATAAAGTAGCAGCAACATACAGTTGTTGTTACTAATTAATGTTTTTAGTGACAAAAATATCTATTGTGGCTAAAGTATTACTGCAAATAATCATTTTTGTTGTTGTTGTTTATAGCTATGGTATCTTTTTCTATTAGAGAAGGAATAGATTTCTTTTAATATTGCTTCTTAAAAGAAGCTTGGGAAGGTATCTTTTTAAGAAGAAGTTTTCAAAGCTATTTGATTTTAGGTTAAGTGATTGTAAAACTCTGACATCAATTCTTCCAAGAAAATGTTCAATTTCACTAACTTTTAGTATCGACTTTTGTATAGTTGGGTTGTTTATCTTAAATATTAAGTTGATCCTAATAATCAATAAAGTCGCAATGAGTGCCCCACGTATTAATGGCAAAAAGTATTCTCCACATGAGTAATCTATTAAGATTTTATTTTAATGAAAAAAATAATCTATAGGATACCTGGCATGCGGCTGATTTTGTAGCGTTCACAGCTGCGGTGGTATATCATGACTGATGCATCTCATGTCTCGTACACATAACCTGAGACAAACTTGTGCTCTCAAATTACAAAAGCTTACCCGTGAACCACGGATGAGCTTAATAAGCTTGATCATTCATCCGGAAGGCCCAACAATTAAGAATTCATTTGAATAGAGATGTAAGAGTGAGTGTAAAAGACATGATAGTTGAAAAGAAATGTAAAAAATGTAAAAAATGATATTAGCTATAAAATAAATAAAGACAATAAATTATGAAAAAATAGAGCTAATCATTGAAACAGAAATAATAATGAGACAAAATTAGAATTTTCGAAGATAACCATAGTAGTTAAATGTAAACATAAATAAAAAGACAAAAGTTGGATTATTTAGGATAATCATAGTTAATGTAAACATAAATAATAATGAGACAAAAGTAGAATTATTGAAGAAAATCATAGTTAAGTTTAAACATAAATAATAATGAGATAAAAGTAGAATTATTGAAGATAATCATACTAGTTAAATGTGAACATAAATACTAATAAGACAAAAAGTAGGATTATTGAAGATAATCATAGTAGTTAAATGTTATAGTAGATAATAGTTGAAAAAGAAACGCAAATAATGTACAAAAATGATATTAGCTATAAAATAAATAAAGACAAAATTATCAAAAAAATATAGCGCTAATGATTCAAATGTAAATAATAATAAGAAAAAGTATGATTATTGAAGATAATCATGGTAGTCAAATGTCACGTTGCATTAAAAAAATATGAGAAAATGAGTTGGTAAGGGGTAGGAAATTTCTCTTCCTTTTCCATCATCCAAATGCACCCACCTAAATCTTGCATATGTGGAAGACCAATTCGGTGGGATCAATTACGCTGAAACAAGACATTACAAGATCTGCTAGCTTGTCGCAATTTGGCTAAATCAAAATCATGGATTCCATTTCTTTTGCAGTAATAAAACAATCAAAATATAGATCCAACGGGTCAGCAGAGAACCCAAGGGACCAATAGACTGAACATAGAAAAACAGAGGAAGAATAGCCAACAGCCAAGAAGGATGCCAGTATCTATCGCATGGATGACCATGTGCCAGATATTCTGATTGCGGTGGGCAAGTATACAGCAAAAAAGACATCATCAGACATTGATATCGGCACGCTTTGACTTTGTGTTACCATTATCTGCTGATATGGCTGTAACAAATCTTGGAAGACTATAGCTTTCAGATACGGATACCGGCTGCTGTGGATATAGAGTGGGTGGCGGTGTGAGATTGCGTTGAGCAGGAAGTGGAGGGAATGCATTGTACTTGTAGGAGTCATTGTACGTGTACGAGTCACTGCTGGCACTGATCCACAAAACATGAAAATCTGGTAAGATACTGGATTTTGCAAAAGTGTTACTTCATTGCAACTCGCAATACTGATTTGCATATAGTTGAAAACACCACACAGGCACAACAAACCAATTTGCTGATAAGGTGATTGCTGGTTGATAAATTCTGCTAGTTAGCTGAACCAATGGAAATCATTCAAATGAGTAGCTGACTGCAGATTAAAACTTTCCTACCAATAAAGGAATGAAAGGCAGCTGATCATAAAAAGAAATCTGACTGGTATGACACCTCTGTTAGATCTTAGGATAGGTAAATGCTAACTTCTGTTAGCATACCTTTCCAAAGAAAGCACCACAGTGAAAATCTCTACTCAGAAACTCTTCCCTAGCTACAAATTACAATCACATGGTACATCCAACATCATCATGTTCAATTCCTTCCTATGGCACAAATAACAAAACAAAACAAGGTTCGAAATGCATACACAAGAAACAAGAAAAAATACAAACATGGAGCAGCAAAGTGTGGCAGAACCATTGAAAACAAAGAGTTCATTTCATAACAATGCAAGTCTTGAAATGCATGGGAAGTACGTGGAGGTATATCAATGCTCGTTGTTCAATAACAAAAGAAAAAAAATTAATAAATAAACAATCTAATAAATGCATTGTCAGCAGATGAATTCTTTCCAAGAACTCCTGCAATAAACTGTTCTGGTTAGAATCACACAACTGATACACCACCAGCTTCTAAAGGGCAACTAAAAGCATCACCAAGGTATTGATATCTTGAAAGAGATCGAAAAACCTACATGGCAATTAACAACCCCTCACCCAACCTCTTCCAACTGTTCCGGAGAACAATTCATTTCATATACGAAACAACTGCATAACCATGCTTATCCATGCTTATAGAGATGTAGCTTTCCAGTGAACAATAGAACCATAAGTTGATATCAAAAGGTAATTAAGCTACTAACAACTAACTGCATGAAGAAACATACCCCGTTGCCTTGTACAACTGATCATCATCACTAATCTCCCCTCTAATGCTCTCCCCCGAGTGGTGGAAAGAATTCTGCACTGGTGCTATGGACCACCGACTTGGTGTGGGCAGTTCATCTGAGAAGTATCGCCTCCTTATCAGCTGAGAAACCATGTTCCAGATGTTTTAGGTTCTTGATGTCTTTCAGTATATTATGCAAAGAGAAATATGGTGATCAAGCCAAAGTGACAGAACTACAGACCATGCGGAAGAACTTCATTATTGCTTCCTTGTCAAATCTTGCTTCTTTTGCAGCCTGCAATTTTGAATAGAATGAAAAGTGTGTTGATTAGTAACTGTTTTTGAAATAATGAATACAAAAACTAACCAAAATCTAGAAGTCAATTAGAGTCCAACAGTCATGGCAATGTCTGCTGGCAAGAAGGTGAGTTTGAAAGATTTAAATCTTGTACGTACTGACATCTCTAAGCCTGAGCTTCTAAAACAGCACTGTGAGCTGTAGATAACAGTACTTGCTTCCATGTGATGAGGCCAAGAAAGAGTACAAGGACAACACAACCATATCTTTAGGCATGCAAAATTACTTAATGAAAAGAATTGATCACCTCTAGCAGATGCATACCAACTCGTCATGCAACCATCTCTTTACACCAAGATTTTGCCTGTTTAGGACATTTTGCATGGCCATATATGAACGTCATACAAGTTGCAATCCAGCTTACCAACAGTCACAAGGACCGAGCCAATACTGTATTTTGAATCAGTGCATTTCCTGTTCTATCAATTCCAACAGCGTGGTCCATGTAATAACAATATAGAAGATTCTTTAAACAGTATCACTGGGCATATTGACAAGCCCAAAATGATAATCTGATACAAAGTGAATAAAAATATATATATATATATATAAAAAACATCTTCAACAGAATTATTGGAAGTAAGAACAAACATAATACTTCTCCTGATGTAAAAGAACAAACATAATACTTCTCCTGATCTAGACAGGGAAGAGAAGAAATCAGAGGAAAAAGGAAGGGTCCTCTCAAGGGGATGAAAAGGAAAGAAAGGAGAGAGAATTAAACAAATTTAAGGAAGATTGGATGGCAAGGGAAATCAGTAATCACTTTCTCAATCATCAACTCAATAAAAAACCTAATACAATGATATTCTTTTTATAAAAAAGAAAAAGTAGAAACGCAGATGATTCTGGGTATAAATAAAAACTCTAAATGAAATAATAAGAACCACAATCCAAACCATCTATCAAGTTGATATTGGTGTAAATCCCTTGATACATACATAAAATCTCAAATAAAAATTAAATATTCAAAGTCTAAAATAAAACAACTCTAGAAATAAATAAACTCTAATGTGTAATCTTGTCACATTCTGCATTTACTCTCCCTCTCCACCTCCCTCTTCATCCTTCCTCTCTTCCCCTTTCTTCCTTCCCCTCCTTCCTACCTCCCTTTCCTCCTTCCTCATTCCCTCTCTTTAATATTTTCAGCTTGTACTTGAAAGTGTAACAAAACCAACTTTTAAAAGAATGTCATCCATCAACCCGGATTGTTTGAGACAACTACCTTTGACCCAGATCAATGAGTATGACGCAGGATTTGGTGCAGCAAATATTAAACTTCAATTACTCAAATAGACCAATAAACAGTGTAAACTAAACTAAGCTTCACAGCTTCATGTAGGATTGAAATAATAGAAAAGCTTCTGCAGTTTTTTTCCATCCCTTTTTCCCCTTTTTTTATAACAACAAAAACAGTGTGATGGGAAAAAAACTGGGGATATGCCAACAAGTCCCTTTTCTAAGTCCAACTTTCAGAACGGATTATAACTCGTGACCATGCATGGAGGTCCTTGTGGTCTTATCACAGATCTGGATCTGTTACAAACCCAATTACCAGAAGCACAGAAAGCTGTCTCAGGTACGGAAACACATTTCGTAAGAACCGAAAAGAAGAACAGAAACCATTGAAACATAAGAAAAGTTTTCTAATATCAATTTTGAACAAAAAACAAAAAGAAAAAAAAAAAAAAAAAACTATTCCTTTGCTTGGTTATGCTATGTAAGGATCAAAGGAATAGCTAAGAGAACTAATATCTTGCTTGAGCACTACAAATCAGAGCTAACTATAATCTTTCAAGAATTCCACAAAATCAAAATATGGCAAAATATATTCTTTGATGGGAGGCAGGGGGCGGAACAAGGATCCATGCAATGCAAAAAGAAATGGCACTAACCACTCACTAGTCACAAGCTTAAAAGATAGTTCTTACAGAAATGAGGGCTCCACTTCCTGGAAAGCTTTCTGTCAGTGGAAGTTCTTCACTGGATGGAAGCAAGCCCTGCTTCTCAACCCACTGCCGGGCAACATCAACAAGATTACCACTGCTTACCCTTCCTCCTTCAGTTGCAATATCTGCTTTGTTGCCAATAACTATGTATGGAACAGGAAGTCCACCAGGACCACCAGATCCTAAAGGAGCAGAAAATGTCCCAGTTGCTGCCACCTCAGCAGCCCACTTTTGCAAACTAGCTTTTGTCCTCCGTTGGGAACGGTCATAGATGAATATAACACCTGGTCAAGAATGCGGAATGCCATGTAAATAACATTCAGTTCAACACACAAAACTTAATTAGACCTTCCATGTGGCACTAATTAAGCCACATGATAGAAAGCACAGACTGAAAATGCAATTTCCTTAAGAAATAAATATAGAGAGAATCCGATACTTCACTGTTATTTCCCAAGAGAACCAAAATACTGCTCTTGTATTCATCAAAGTCATTGAAGGCTTGAGCATCTGTAAGGAAAAACTCTCATTGGATTCCCAAGGATCACAATGAACTATAGCTTCAAGTCGAATACAGGGGTAATAGCAACGTCCACGTGCAGGTCTGCCAATGAGTTCTTCAAACCTTGGCAGTTTAGAATGACTGCCAAAGGCACAAGGTCATTTTGTAAGCTATGCTTTGTTGAAGCTTCATGTATCATATGGAGGAAGTGAAACAAGCACACTCCATTGGCATCTGTGAGTCTAGATTAGATGTTATTCTCAAAACTAATGGCCATGTTTGTTACTGGGCCAAAGCATTGGAATTTCAAGGATATTTATGTCGATAAAGGAGTGCTGTCTTTGGAAGTGCCATTTGGCTTATATGGAAGCTGCTGAAATGAAGAAAATTATGAAACAGAACTTCACTTTGGAAGACACAAGCTCATTGTTCTTAAATGATAGAATCCTAGACATTCTCCATGAAAATCCATTCTCCTACAGTCTGTAATGCAAGAGATCTTTAAGTAAACTTTCTGGACAGCCCCTCCAGTGGCATCCAAGATGATCAGGAACATGCCATTGCATTAGGACCATTAACAAAACATTAGGTCAATTCGTAATTAGGTTGATCCATGAAAATAGTCGGAATGGGAGATTAAATTCTGTATTTACTTTTGTTACCTTGCACAAATATTAACTTACTAAAGGGTATACAAAGCAAGCATGAGTTATTAACGCAGATCAAGTTTTGTTGTCATCAAAATCATATCCAATAATCCTGACAATCTCCCCCCTTTTGATGATGACAAAACTTGAAGACTTGTAATGGTTAAGAGACTATGCTAATGATGTGTTAGTAAACTCCCCCTGAATAATTGAAATTTATAATCCTATGGAGTTTGACAAATCTTGCTAATGATCTTATTTAATGATTTGATAACTCAAGTTTCTAACTCAAATTTCTCACAAGTTTCTTCTCCCCCTTTTTGTCAGAATCATAAAGGTCCACCTAATGGGGCATGTCGTACGTTTCAAACTTCTTAATCAAAGTTCTAATACTTTATCGGATTCCTAAATAATGCACGAACATATATGTTTCTCCCCCATTAGTGTAGATTCTTCTCCCTTTGTTGTTATTATCAAAAAAACATTTAAGGAGATTAAATAGCAGCATTAAGACGTTGCTTGGAAAATGTGTAAACAGTTCGTATTCTCTGCTACGTCTAGATTAGATGAGAACCAGGACGACGTGACGGATATCATTGGTAAGCAACAGTTATGGCGTCTTTGAGGTCTCCTGCGTAGCAGGTGCAAGGCAAGGAAGATAATGAAAATTTTAAATCGGTGAAGTAAATTCAATTCCTTTGCGAGGAGATAAACTAAAGGAGGAACTATATTATGCTAGAGGCTCACTCCAGTGGTCTGATCAGCTTCTGACCAAATGCTCCGTCGCGCACATGGGAGTCATGAATTGTATGAAGGCGTTGGAGACGGAGTTGGCTGCGGCCCATCAGTAAATAAAAGAACTTGAAGTAGTTGTAGATGCTCTGGCTGAGAAAAACTTGTCTTAATTGTTTTCTGTAGTGAACTGTGGCAACTCGAGACCTTGTGTGTGCACTTTGTCAACTTCTTAAATATTCTATTTTGCTTTTACTAGCTTTTGTTGCTCTTTTCTCTCGTTTCCTTTCATTAGTTTGATAATTTATTATAGCTTAGGAAGAATAACATGCTTTCAATGCAGGTGATTTTAAACTCATCAGGAAAACAGACATCACCGTGGTGTGTGTTTTTATAGAGAGGTACTTCCATATTATATGCAACATTCAAACATTGTATGTTTGTGATTGAAAGTTTGAAATAACTAGCTGTTAAGCCCTTACAAAGGCATTTGGTGCATTAGATAATCCAAAAGGCATAACTAACCACTTTTATAGCCCATATTAAGTTTTTAAGGCAGTTTTTCATTTATCACAAATTATAATTTGGATTCAGTGGCACCCATTACAAAAACCAATATTAGATAACCATTGTGAACTAGTCGTAAGATCTATAATGTCATCTCATTTTGGTATTAAAAATTTATACTTGATTGTTATTTTGCTAATTGCTCGTTTGTGTATATGTATTCTCCAAGACCCATCTTTCTTTTAAGCCAACAATGTAGGTATGTCTTATGGGCTTAAGCTCTCATAAATAAAGCTCGTATTAATTAGCTTGTCCACTTGCCATTTTAGTTTAGCATGTTCCTTAGTATTCATTTGATAGTGAGGCAAATTAGGCAATTGTGATCTTAGAACTAAATCAATATTATGCTTTTTGTCCTTGATAGGTGGTTACTTGTTGGGAAATTCATCAGGGGCTACATCTCTAAATTTGTTCAAGGGATTTGCAATCTTGCGCAACTATGCAATTGACGCACTTAAAGGGACACTACACTTAGACTTTGCCACTAAAATAAACATTAGATCAGATTGTTTACCCCCTTAATCAAAGTGCTTTTGGCTAGAATGGGCAAGGGCTTTTTCTTTGGAGGTTTGGTGGGAGAATATTTTTTCTTTTGGGATCTATCATTCTCCAATGGTTTGGTCATCTCACTAGTTGGATTTCCCTTTATGTCGAATGATATGTGTTTGATCTCCCATAGTTAATCATATTTATATCATATAGCCAAGGATGATCGAGTAAAGTATAAACCACATCCATAGAGAAAATGTCATACATATTTAGTCTCCATAATTTGCAATCTTAATTGGAACTAGATATCTCTCATTGATGGGCAATGGGGTTTTGCTTACGTATGCCACTCTGTAAGGTTGAGGGTGAGGCTCAGGTTTTTAACTTCATCTTAGCTACACTAGCCTATAAGAATCAGGTTTTAACTTCATCTTAGCTACGCTAGCCTATAAGAATCAGGCTTATAAATCTGCCTTTGTTAATAATGACTTTGCATACAACATTCCACTAGTGAAGAGGGGAAGATGCTAATACGCCTCCAATCATCTGTGTGTAGAATGTACCTCATACACCCACATTCCGATCAAAATTTTGAGCCTCAAAAAATTCTAGCTCAAGATCAAATGGCTCATCAAGGGTGTCAACTACATGATCTATCTTCCATTCATTATAGTCCTTAGCTACTTCAACATCCATCGTAAAGGTACAGTTGGGACAATGTGATGCAGCTTGACCTTCACCATGTCAACTAAAACACTTAACTTCTGATACCCTTTGATGTGAATTGGATGTAACATTGGGATAACTCCCGATTGACCCCTGAACAACATTATTACTACTACTAGTCATTGTTGGTTCAGATTTTTTCAATGGATCTGTCATCTCGGAAGATGCAGACTTGGATGTATACTTGGTTGCTTGGGAATCCCTGACTTGTGAAGTTGAATGTCTTAAGGGGTGAAAACTTTTGGAACTACTAAAGTTCCAAAGCCTTATAGATGGCTTCTTTCATGATATATGGAACATGTAAAGTGCTCTTTTCAATTAAGGGTTGAAGCGATTGACAATTTTAACTTGTGTCATCCATCATTCTTTGTTAAATATAAAAAGAAGTGTACCCAGTGCATGAGTTTCTTGTCAATTCAAGGTCTGAGGAAGGTGAGATGCATGTAGCCATATCTTCATTTTTGAAAAAACTTTTTGCAAGACTTAAACGCATGGCACCAAGAATGCAGACAAAGGGCTTCACTGTCAAATTTTACACATAGAAACAAACTCTGAAATTTTCTGTAGTGCTTGGTAGCACTTGAAGTTCTTTGCCTTTATTTCATCTATTGATCCATCCATTTGTTTATGCAATATTGGGGCACTATTTTGATCTTAATTTATTTTGCATTTCAACCAATGTAGCGATGCATGCCTCTCTTCCCTCATCAGTTTCTCATTGAACCTTTACTAGCAACGTTAGGTTGACCCTACTATCATCATTTTAGTAAAGCTGATGTATTGAGGATCTCACATGCTTTGCCACTTGAAAAATTCTTGCTATTCTTCTAAGAAGATGCTGGGATTAAACAATCTGTCAAAACCAGAGATGTTGACTTTGACTTTCTTTGTAATATCATCATCCCACACACAGGTCTATATTCATTTAAAGCTTGTCCTCACAGAGGACGTGGGAGGTCTTACTTTGGATTCATTTCAACAGTTTTTCTCAAGTCTTGTGGCTCTTCAGTTCTCAACTAGCATTTCTCCACACATTCTCACATGCTGATGGTAGTCCCAAGAAGTTTTTGGAGTTGGAAGAATACCTAATTGGTGGTGTGGACCTAAGGGACTCTATGTATGCCATTATGAGAAGATTTACCCACATTAGACTGATGGAGATTCTTCTTGAGTCTTCAATAGGACATTTCCCCATCATAGTTATTAAAGTTTGTATGTGGCCTATGGACTCTTTAAAGGCTTTCTCAGTCTTTAGATTAGAGTATCACAGGTTTGTGATAAAGTTTCAACCTTAGAGGCAGGTTCTGCATTGGTTACAATGATGTATGCTGCACAAATAGAATGTCCCGAAATAAAGGAATGAGGTAACAAAGGATGATGAGGCACATGCCAATATAATCTAGAAAAACCACACTTTAAATAATTAATTTAAAGTTGCTGTGTGATTTCATCAATTCATAAAGTGCTGATACCCCTAATACTTGATACCCTATTGATAATGTCAAAAGTAAACCCCAAAAAATCGCGTAGTAATAAAATCCCAAATAACACAATAAAGAAATAATCCAAACAATTCATTAAGTTTAAAACCCCAAAATGAAACAAATAAACCCCCCAATTTCTACAATTGTGTCTAAAGTATGTGTCAATTGGGCATGATGCTTCATGATCTCCATCATTACGGCAGTGAGATTATGCTGAATGTCAAGCTGAAGCTTCCTACAACAATTCTAAATATCAAGTCATAGAAGATTTTGTTGGTAGTAGTGTATGGCAGACCTAAGCCATGTTTTGGTTCCGTTCCTGGGTCGTGACTAAAAAAGTGCAGAATGGAAGGTCAGAAAATTGCAACTGGTAGCCATGAAATTCAAGAGCAAGCAGACATCAATTTGGAACAACTAGCGACCATTACAAAGAAGCTACTGATGTTCACTGCATTATAAGGAGTTTGAAGGAAACTTCATGGTATGCTTGAGGAGGGACATTCCCTAAAGCTATCATGCTGCTGGGAGTTGAATTGTTGAAAGAGATAGGGATTAGTCTAGCTTTTAAAGAAGATTTATCCATGCTGCCGGGTGTTGAATCATTTGAGATATAGGGATAATCTAGCCTTCAACATCACTAATATATAAACTCACCATACAACACCGAGCTACTGCAAAGGAATCAAGAAGTGCACAAATGCGAAGTGTTTTTACCTCTCATGTTTTGGCATTTTGATCTTGATTAGTAGGCCCAACAAGACAAGAACTACTCTCCTGTCTTTATTGGAGAGATCTACGTGAACTTTTTGCTTGGGACTCATGGACATCATTTGCCATGATCCTCAATGGCTACCCCTTCTTCGGGTATAGGATCAAAATCACAGGCCTGCAAGTAGCTTGTACAAATGGAGGACGTAAAAATGTTCAAAGGGACATCTTCAGAAGTTCAGAAGTGACGTCTAGAAGTTTCAAAGGGAGTATTCTAAATTCGGAGAGAAGAAAAAACTTTAGAAAAAGAAATTTTAATGAGAAGAATAAATCTTAGAAGAAGCATTCCAAACTTCAGAGTTAACTTTAGAAAATGCTTCGAATGGTGGACACAAGTTTGAAGATCTTAGAAGTTAAAAAGATGTTGAAGTCATCAGAAGGTCTGAAAGCTTTAGAGTATGTTCAGAGGAAGATTTCCATGCTTCAGAAGTTGGAAGGAGCAATCAAAATTTATTCGGAAGTAAGGAAACCTCTTCAGATGATACCTCAAATGTTGAATACAAGTTTCAGAAGAGAAATGTAGCCGTTGAAAATGTTAGCCACTAGAAGAAACTTCAGAGATTGAAAGGCTAACTTTAAATGATCTAAAGCGCATTTTTGGAACGAAGTTCAAACCTAGCCAAAGTTCAAAAAATCTAAAAAAAGCTTCAAAAGCTCTGAAATTAAATATGGCAACAATAACTGACAAGGCAATCGACTTTCAGAAGTTCTGAAGCAGGCTTATACGGCAAATAACATTGAGTGTATGATGAGAATGCAAAATGTCATATTTTATTCTCCTAATACTTCATCTTTTGCACCTATTTGATTCCTAAATATAC
>JAYJMB010034197.1:0-12500 GCA_036873735.1 Pouteria campechiana
TATATTTAGGAATCAAATAGGTGCAAAAGATGAAGTATTAGGAGAATAAAATATGACATTTTGCATTCTCATCACTTGTTGTTGATTATGTCTCTAAATGGGTGAAAGCTAAAGAGCTACCAGCACTGGTGATTCTAATGTTGTTACGAATTTTATCAAGTCTAACATATTCTTCAAGCTTGGAATTCCAAGAGATCTAATAAGTGATAGAGGCACACACTTTTACAATCAAACTATGGAAACTTTGCTAACAAAGTACCATGTGACCCACAAGGTGTCAACTGCCTATCATCCACAAAATAATGGACAAGCGAAAGTATCAAATCGAGAGATCAAGTCCATCCTTAAAAAGACAGTCAATCGAAGTAGAAAAGATTGGAGTTTGTGTTTGGATGATGCCTTATTGGCATATAGGACTACATATAAGATGCCCATTGGTATGTCACCTTATCGGTTGGTGTTTGGAAAACCATGTCACCTTCCATTTAAGTTAGAACACAAGGCTTATTGGGTTATCAAGAGTTTTAACATGAATATGGATGAAAGTGGAGAACACAAGAAGTTAAAACTATAAGAGTTAAGAGGAAATTCACAATGATGCCTTTGAGAGTGTAAGGATTTACAAGGAAAAGACAAAGGCTTATCATGACAAAATAATCTCTAAGAAGAAGTTTAAAGTTGGTCAAAAAGTCCTTCTATACCATTCACAGTTTCATTTGTTTCCCGATAAGTTACATTCTTATTGGATTGGACCTTTTTTTGTTACTAATGTTTTTCCTCATGGTGCAGTTGAGATTTAAATTTTGGCAACTTCCAAAGTGTTCAAGGTGAATGGTCATAGACTTATCAAGGTTTACAAGTTGAAATTTTGGTAAAATTGGACCTTGAGAATCTGATTTATACTGATTAAAGGAAGAAGCATTGAGTCGAGTCAATGACAATAAACAAAAGCTTTATTTAGGAGGCAACCCAAGGGAAGTTCATTTTTTATTATTTTACTTTATTTTTGCATTTATTTTTGTTAAGTCTAACCCCTCTACTAAGCTTGATTTTTATGATGGATGTAATTAAATAATTTTTAATGATAAACAAATAAATGAGAGAAGAATTAAGGTGTTGGTCCTATAAGTTAGGCTAAAACCCAAGAGGAGAGGGGTGAATTGGGTACTTAAAAATCATTTCTCAACCCCTTTAACATTACTTTTCCACCTAACAATCAATCACTCGAACACAAAATAAATAAGAGACAATGATTTTTATAGTGGTTTGAGTAAATAGTCTACTCCACTTTTCCAAGATCATTTTTCTCTTAGTATCTTAGGTTCCACTATTCCCAATAGCAGAAATACAATAGCGTCCCCGACACTCTTCTAAATTATAACTCTAGGGGGCATAAACAAGTGTCCCCAATGCTCTTCTAGATTCCAACTCCAGGGAGCATAAACACAGTGCACCCAGCACTCTTCTAGATTTTAGCTCTAGGGGGTGAAAAAAAATAGCTCTTGTCTACAATTATACAGTCATAGCTCTTCTTGAGTCTAGTCACAAATACTAGCTCAAGGAACAAGAAATGAATATCAAAAGTTTAAGCTCAATAATTTCTTAGTAAGCATAGGGGAAGTTTTCTAAAATTTGAATGCATAAGTAAATAATCTTCCTAATGGTAGTTGAGAGCCTTCAAGGAAAATTGAGAAAGGTTTGCAAGGCGTTTGACTCTTAAAGGATTGTAGAAGGTTAAGCTTAACAGTAAATGCTCCCAAGAAGGTTTGAATGATTTTCTCAATTTGCTTTGTTACTTCCTTCTGCTCCAACGATGCTTCATTTATAACTACTTAGAATTCTAGTCATTGGTGGTAGGTGAGCTCTATTAATAACAGAAGATAATTTGATTGGCATATTTTGAATTTTTTAACTTCTGTTTATTCCTCGTATGTTGTAATGCCTACAGCATCGACCTTAGAGAAGATAATTTCTGGTTTCTTAATAAGCTCTGGTCAAGGTATTACTGCATTGGCTACTGCTTTCACCAATATAGAAATATCATTATTAATGTTGGGCGAAGTTCAATGATTCGTTCTGACTATTCCTCATCTTTTACTTATGATAGACAAAGTATCTATCCAGTTGTCCATAAGACAAAGTTCCTTTATCTATTGCATCGTAGACACATAAATATTTTATTGCTTTAGAGCTTTGCCTGTTGGGTTTGTCTGTTTGTAAGTAACAAAAGAAGCATTGGATTGCAAACAGGTTTTCTTCATGCCTTCATCTAATGAAATACTTCTCTGCTTTATCTGTTGACAATCAGACGATCACTAACAAAATCTTTGTTCTGCAAGACACTTCTTGCTTCTTCTACTTTGTCTATCGACAAGAGATGATTATTGGCTTACTTGTGATAGATGAAGTTTCTGTTCTGCCATACATTTCTTGCTTCTCTGCTTTGTCTATTGATGGCAGATGAAGTTTTTTATTCTGCTGAAAAGATCTTCACTTCTTTCGCCTTTGTCTGTTGACAGAAGATGAAGTCTTTTATTGTACAGAAAAGATCTTCACTTCTTCTGCCTTTGTCTATTGATGGCAGACGAAGTCTTTTGTTCTACTAAAAAGATGTTCACTTCTTCCACCTGCCTATTCTTATCAGACAACCATTAGTAAAAACTGTGGCTTACTTATGATAAACGAACTCTGTTGTAAACATATTGTCTTACATCCATCAGATGTAGTTTTCCATTTTGACAGACAAATGGAAAATAGTCAAATCTTTTTCATTCATGCCTTGTCTCTTACGATACTTAATCTTTTGCTTCTTTACTTACTCAAGCCTTGTCGCCATGAAATATGTTTTCTGTGCTCATTTATATTTAAGACCTATAACTTGATTCTGCATGTTAAAACTTGATAATAACCATTACTATATAATCTTTAATCAAGTTTTGTTTGTCATTGAAATCATGTATTCATGTCAACATTCCCCCCCTTTTTGATGATGACAAGACTTGATTAAAAATTATCTCATGAAAAATAATCTCCCCATAAATATATGCAGATAAAAATGTTTGCAATGTTTAAACACTCCACAAGTTGCAATCTTCTAATGTTTCCTTATCTTGTTATATATATATTCTCCCCCTGATTATTTATAATATATTCTCCCCCTAATTTATAAGTATTTATGCAGTTTATATTTCCCATTCGAGATAATTTGCATATTCTTTCTCGCCCTTTTTGTTATAAGCAAAAATACGTACCTCCTCCACACAAATAAAAGTAACTAAAGAATAATAAAAATATTTCATTTCATTTTAGTACAAACAGTGATACAAAGCAAATTGGCCTAAACATAAACATTCTAAGTTTTGGGAGATGGAGAGAGAGATTGTTGTTGAACCTAAAGAGGTTGACGACAAGGTGGGAGGGATGTGCATCCAAAACTATAAGAGGTCTCTTTAAGTGTTAGAAATCAAAATTTTGGATGGTGGATGGGAAAATGAGGGGTTGGAGATGGATGTAATATACTTGTTTGTTCGAGTCCCCTCTTCTTCAAATGCCCTAGATGATGGTAATATGCGAAACAGGACTTTCTAGTAGTGATGAGATTGATGAATTGTTTCTACAAAGCTAAATTTTGAAGATAACTGCTTCTGAGAAAATGAATGGAAGAATGGTGAATAGAGAAGCATTTTCTTACCTCCAAGAAGAGAGTTGAAGAACCAGCAATTGAATCTTCAATTCCCCACCACATGCTTGTCTTCTCTTTGTGATTGCTTTTGAAATGTTCTTCTCTAAATAATTTTATTTTGGTAGTGCAGAGAAGGATTATGACTTAGGAGTTAAAATAGATTGATTGTGAGGGCTATATGAGTTGCATGATGTTATTGTCCAAGAAATGGAGAGTAATTAGCGCTAAAAATAGGATTGGATATGATAACCATAATTGTAAGTTAATTCTAACAAGAAAATGGGATATACTCAACCTCGGGAAACAATCTTCAGACGAAGTGCGAATAAGGAACTTAATTCGAATAACTTACTTCATCTGAGACGAAGTTTAGTCTCAAGAAAGCATATTCAACATCGCAATTTTAAGCACAGAAACATTAGAGATTTTACCCTTAGATCATCATATTAGTCATACCTAATTCTTCTCTAATATTGCAGAAGGTGTCTAAGGATAGTGGTTTAGTAAAAATATTAGCAAGTATGCACTTGTGGGCACATATTCTGGACATATATTATGTATCTTTAATAAATTAGTGCCTAATGGGTATGCCTCTATAGCTTAGTTCATGATCAAGAAGTTGTTATTTCATCCACAGAAATTGAGCGCAACAACTTCCAGTTGCTATATATTCAGCTTTTGCTGTAAAGAGAGCAACACTAGTCTATTTTCTGGAGAACCATGATACTAAATTATTTCCTAGAAATTGACAGGTTCCATTAGCACTTCTTCTATAAACTTTATATCATCCAAAATCAGCATCAGAATATCTGACGATTTAAAAGTCTGTTCCTTTGGGATAATAAAGTCCTAAATTTGGTGTGTCAACCAAATACTTAAAAATTTATTTTACTGCAGTGAGGTGTGATTCTCTAGGACTAGATTAGAATCTAGCATATAAGCATACACTAAAGAGAATATCTTGTTTGGATGGAGTAGCATAAAGACATGATCTAATTATACTTCAATATTATTTTTGATCTACGAGTTTACCTCTTTCATCCTTTTCCAGCCTTGTTGATATGTTGATTTGAGTGCTTGCTACCTTAACTTCTTCCATTTTGAACTTTTATAACATCTCTTAAATATATATTTGGATTGGCAAATATAATTTCTATCATCTCTTTGCTTGATTTGCAATCCAAATAAGTAATTTAATTCTCCAATCATACTTATTTTAAATTCAGCCTGTATGATCTTTGAGAAATCTTAACAGAGTTTTTCATTAGTAGCTCCAAATATAATGTCATCCACATAAATTTGAACTATCAAGATATCTTTGTCAATATTTTTGATAAACGGAGTGGTGTCAACCTTTCTTCTCTTGAATTTATGATTACTTAAGAATTTGTTCAACCTTTCATACCAAGCTCTTAGAACTTGTTTTAAACCATATAACGCCCTGATGAGCTTATAGACATGATTGGGTTGATCATTATTCTCAAAACTAGGAGGTTGATCTACACACAATTCTTCGCTTAGATATCCATTTAGAAATGCACCCTTTATATCCATCTAAAATAACTTAAAAGTCCTTATGAGATGCAAAAGTAAGTAGCATTCTAATGGCTTCTAGCCTAGCTATAGGGGCATATGATTCTTCAAAATCAATTCCTTCTTCTTGAGAGTACCCTTTAGCAACTAATCGTGCCTTTTTTCTTACAACTAGACCACTCTCATCTAGTTTGTTTCTGAATACCCATTTACTTCTGATTACATTAACATTTTTTTATTTTGGAACTAGTTCTCATACTTTATTTCTTTCAAAATGGTTTAGCCCTTCTTGCATTGCTATAATCCAGCTTTCAACATTTAAAGCTTGATCAATGTTAGTTAGTTCTATTATATATATGAAGGCATAATGATCATAGATATCTTATTTTGACACCATCATAAACATTTTCTATAATTTGCTTTCTAGGATGAGTAGTAACAAATTTCAAATCAGGAGGGGGTTGATAAGGAACATTACATACTCTTACCTCCTCTTCATTTTCTGAACTTTCTATGTCTTCATCATTAGTGTCATTCTCTTGATTCTTCAATTTGAACTTCTTCATATTTGTTGTAGTTTCATCTACATCACTATCATTCTCCTTTATTAGGGTTATATTTGCTTCATCGAATTTAACATATATAGATTCTTCTACAACCTGTGTTTTCTTAATGTAGACTCTAAATGCTCTAATGTTGGAAGAGTAACTAAGAAAGTTAGCTTCATTGCTCTTTGCATCAAACTTTCCAAGATTATCTTGCTCATTATTTAGCACATAGCATAAGCTTCCAAAGGGATGAAAATATGAGATGTTTGGTTTTCTTCCTTTCCAATGCTCATATGGGGTTTTCTTTAAGATTGCTCTTATGGTAACCCTATTTAGTATATGGCAAGCAGTATTAACTGCTTCTCCCCCAGAATTTTTTGGACAATTTACTTTCATTTAGCATGGTTCTTTCCATTTACTGAATTGTCTGATTCTTTCTTTCCACAACTCCATTTTGTTGAGGAGTTCTAGGGGATGAGAAACTATAATGAATTCCTTTTTTATTACAAAAATTGGTGAATCTTCTATTTTCAAATTCACCACTATGATCACTGGGGATGGAAACAATGGTCATTTGTTTCTCATTTTGGACTAGCTTCAAAAATGTATGAAACATTGAAAGTGTTTTGTCTTTGCTAGTCAAGAGAATTAGCCATGTAAATATAAAGTAGTCATCCACTATCACATATACGTATTTTTTTCCTCCAAATATGATTATGTTTGATGGTCCAAATAAATCCATATGCAATAATTCTAGAGGTCTAGATGTGGATACTTCATTCTTAGGATGGAATGATACTTTGGTCTATTTTGATAATTGACAGAATTTACATATTTGATTTTTGTTATAATTTAATTTTGGTAAACTAATCACGAGATCCTTTATCCACACAGACTTGATATTTGACATATTGATATATTCCATCCTCTTATGTCATACCTATGGATCATCTTTGACTGTAATTAGGCATTTTCTAACTATATCATCCAACTATACTAGATAAATATTTCCATGCCTTTTTCCACTAAACAATAGATCATTGTCTACACTGAATACATTACATGTAGATGGTTCAAACACAACTTTGTGACCATTGTCACGTAATTGACTGATGCTAAGCAGATTATGTTTGAGTCCTTCTCCATAAAATACATCCTCTATGCATATAATGAATAAGCCATAAATTTTACCTATTTTCTTATGAGACCTTTATCATTGTTGCCAAATGCTACTATCCCTCCATTCATTTGCTTTAATTCTTTGAACATCTTTTTATTCCTAGTCATATATCTCAAACAACTACTATCCATGAGCCATGTATTTCTTGATGTAGTTTTTAGACTTATCTGCATTCAAAGCAAATCTTCTTCTTACCTTATTGGTACCCAAGTATTGGGTCCAATGATATTAGTGGAAATGTTTGTGGTATAGGTGTGCGCTCATTCCTTGCGTTTCATACACTTTATGTTCAAATTTGTTATAGAAATAGCAAATATTTGGGACTCTAATAGATGCAATATATTCCACTAATTTCTTTATCTAGGGATAATTCATGAGTTTTCTAATCTTTGGAAAGTTCTCTTTTTCTTCTATGAGATTCATTCCCTTAGACCATTCAGCAAATTTTTATAAATTTTCATCATCTGATTGTTCACAACCAAGTCCCCTTTTGCTAGTTTGACCGGTTATTCTTATAAATTTGGCCACAAACTCTCCCGGATTGGAGAATTTACTTAACATATTATTTAATATTTTTATTTCTTTCTTTAGATCTCCAACGTCCTTTTGTAAAGATAAATTCATTTCTGCCATAATAGAATTTACTTTGACAATTGCATCAAAGTGTCTTTTCTTTTGAGTAAATTTCTAGATAAATGATTCAAAATCACTAAAGAGAGAGTTGTATGATTATTGTAACTCATCCAATTTTTTGCATTTAAGACAAGTGTTATTTGAACTTGAAGAGTCAGAACTGTAAGAGTAGTAAAAGTTTACCTCTGTTTCTAGGTCCATTGTGCATTGTTCTTTGATGATGATTTTATCTGTTAAGTCATTCTCCATCTGGGCCATGCAGCATATTCTTGCAAGATGTCCAACTTCATTGTCATCTTTCTCTATTGAGCTTGTTGCAAAATGAGTCTTCATCATTCACGTACATTCCTTTGGCTTGGTTTCTTAAGGACTTCTTGAAGTATTTCTTTTCTTTTCTATTATTCTTCTCAGTTATGTTTACTTTTCTTAATTCGGAAACTCAAGATGCATATGTCCAATTCCTCCATATCTATAGCATGTGGGGAGATCCTTCTTTCTTTTAGCTATTTTCTTCTATTATCTAGGGTGCCTCCTTGAGGTGCTACTTCTGTTGCTTCTTATAAATCTTCTAAAATTTTTGACCAACATGGCCATATCATCTATAGATTGTAATGTTGGATCATTGTTGCTTTCTTTGGTCACTTTTACAATACTCTTCTATGGCTTTGTTGGTTCATCTTTTTTGTTCTTGATTAGCTCATGTGACATTAATGAGCTAATAAGATCTCCACCAAAAGAGTATTCAGATCATTTGCTTCCTCTATTATGGTGATTTTTTGGTTCCATGAATCTTGTATTGCTCTTAGTATCTTCATTACCTGTTCAGAATTTATAACTTCTTTTTCCAAACCTTTCAAGGCGTTAATAACCTTAGAAAAATAAGCATACATTTCAGATATACTTTCTTCTTCCTTCATCCTAAAATTTTCTAGTTCTCCTATCAACATATTCCTTCTGGTTCCCCTAACTTGTGAGGAAACTTCATAAATAGACACTAATTTATTCCATATATCCTTTGCAGTAGTGCAAGAGGATACTCTATTAAACTCAGATGTGGATAGTCCACAAAATAAAGAATTCATAGCCTTTGCATTGTTATGGGCTGAGGTGGCTTCCTCTTTGGTCCACGTATCTACTTCAGTAGTGGGAAGAGTGATTCCAACTTTAATAACTCTCCATTTTGTTGGCTATAATAAATTGCTTCATCCTTAACTTCCAAAAAGTGAAGTTAGTTCCACCAAATAGGGGTGGCCGGGAAGACGATTGCCCCTCGGTGAATATTTATAATGAGGATGATGGGTTTGCCATTGGATCACTATAAGTATTTATGTAGTCTGGTCTGATACCAGTTGTTGGTCCCGTAGGTTAGGCTAAAAGCCAAGAGGAGAGCAGTGAATTAGGTACTTAAAAATTATTTCTCAACCCCTTTAGGATTAATTTTTCCTCTAGCAATCAATCACTCGAACACAAAATAAATAAGATACAATGATTTTTATAATGGTTCAAGTAAACACTCTACTCTACTCTTCTAAGATCACTTTTCACTTGGGTTCCACTATTCCTAATAGCAGAAATACAACAGTGTCCCCAACACTCATCTAGAATATAGCTGTAGGGGCATAAACAAGTATCCTTGACACTCTTCTAGATTTCAACTCCAAGGGGGCATAACCACAGTGCTTCTAGTAGTCTTCTAGATTTTAACTCTAAGAGGTTAAACAAAAAGCTCTTGTCTACACTTAGACAATTACAGCTCTTCTTGAGTCTAGTCACAAATACTAGCTCAAGGAATAAGAAATGAATATCAAAAGTTTAAGCTCAGGAATTTCTCAGTAAGCGCAGGGAAAATTTTCTAAAAGTTGAATGTAGAAGTAAATGATCTTTCCAATGGTAGTTGAGAGCCATCAAGGAAAGTTGAGAAAGGTTTGCAAGGCTATTACCTCTTGAAGGATTGTAAAAGGTTAAGCTCAGATCAGTAAATGCTCTTAACAAGGTTTGAATATTTTCTTAATTTGCTTCGTTACTTCCTTTTGTTGCAATAATGCTTCATTTATAGCTGCTTTGAATTCTAATTGTTGGTAGTAGGTGAGCTCTATTAATTATAGAAGACAATCTAATTAGCACATTTTCAATCTTCTGACTTTTGCTTATTCCTTATGTGTTGTAATGCTTATAGCACCAACCTTGGAGAAGATGATTTCAGTTTTCTCAATAAACTCTGGTCGAGGTATTACTACATTAGCTGCTACTTTCACCATTATAGAAATATTATTATTAATGTTGGGCGAAGACCAATGATTCATTCTGACTGCTATTCATCTTTTACTTATGATAGACGAAGTATTCATCCAGTTATTCATAAGACAAAGTTCCTTCGTTTGTTGTATCATAGAGGCATAAATAACTTGTTACTTTAGAGCTTTCTCTATTGAACTTGTTTGTTTATAAGTAGTAGGAGAAGCATTAGATTGTAGATAGGTTTTCTTCACGCTTTCATCTAATGGAATGTTTCTCCACTTTGTTCGTTGACATTTAGATGATCACTGACAAATTATTTGTTCTGTAAGACACTTCTTGCTTCTTCTACTTTGTCTATCAACAGCAGACAATTATTAGCTTACTGTTGACAGATGAAGTTTCTGTTCTGCCATATGATTCTTGCTTCTTCGCTTTGTCTATTGATGGCAAACAAAGTCTTTATTTTGCTAAAAAGATCTTCACTTCTTCCTTCTTTGTCTATTGATGACAGATGAAGTCTTTTGTTCTAGTAAAAAGATCTTTACTTCTTTTGCCTTTGTCTATTGATGGCAGATGAAGTCTTTTGTTCTGCTAAAAAGATCTTCACTTCTTCCACCTTTGTCTGTTCTCATCAGACGACCATTGGTAAAAACTGCAGCTTGCTTATGATAGATGAACTCTATTATAAACATATTGTCTTGCATCCATCAGACGTAGTTTTCCATTTTGATAGATGAATGGAAAACAGCCAAGTCCTTTTCATTCATGCTTTGTCTCTTACGACACTTCGTCTTTTGCTTCTTTACTTACTCAAGCCTTGTCACCATGAAATATGTTTTTGATAGTGATTTATCTTTAAGAACTATAACTTGATTCTGCATGCTAAAGCTTGATACAACCATTAGTACATAATCTTCAATCAAGTTTTGTTTGTTATCGAAATCATGCATTCATGTCAACATAAGGTACTAACAAGTTACTTTCCAAGTGATGCAAAATTTTTATATAAAAATAGATTAAGGAGAGTAACTGTAAAAAAATAAATAGTGTTAATTGTAAGCTTATCACATTAAGCCTTCAAAAGAAGATAATTTAAAAAAAATGCTCAAGTAAAAATCAATCAAAAGCAATTTAAACATATTCAGAAGTACTTCAGAGATAAATTAGAATCTCTTCAGAGATAAAGCGTGAAGCTTAGGAGTTCAAAAGTATTCAGAACTACTTTAGAACCTCTTCAAAAATAAGTCAGAACCTTTTCCAAAGACAAAGTGCAATCCTCAAAATTAACTCCAAAGCAATCTCATACTTCAAGGGTAGTTTAGAAGCATTTCTTAGTCTCCAAAAATACATCAGAAGTAAATTGCTCTACTTTAGAGAAAACTTTTATACTCAGAAGTTTGTTAAAAGAACTTCAAAAATATTCCAAGGCTCAGAGATGCTTCAAAAGTCAAATAATTATGGTACAAAATAAGTTTAGATGATATATCTGCACTCAAAACCTTATCAAAAGAAATACAGAATGTCACCTTTGCAATCAGAAGTTCATCAAAAGAACTTCAAAAATACTTTCAAGTCTCAAAGATGTCTCAGAAGATCGATAATAGTAATACAAAATGAACTCAAAAGAAGTTTTTGAACATAGTACATTATCAAAAGATTTTCAAAAGTAATACGAAAGGTCGTCAAAGGTAACTTCAAAAAGCCAAGAATCAAGAAGAGTATCAGAGGTTGAATTCAACCTTTAGAAGATCTTTAAAAGCCAAAATATGACTGTTGACCCCATTAGAAACCTAAAATTAATTCAAAACTTCTGAAGAGGTACTTCAGAAACTCTAATAAAAGGTGGATCTAATGGTAACTAATAATAAGATAACATCAAAATTTTTGAAGACTTATCTCAAAAGTTCTAAAGCCAGATGTGTAAAAAAGTCATACCAAATCTACCAAATGCTTGAAAAAATTATAAAAAGTTGCAACAATTATAGTCTCCTTCATAGCTTATAAAAGGATGATAAAGCAACACACAAAATAACAAAAAGATAGGGGAAAAGAGAAATTTCTGACTTAAGTGTTTATAAGTGCATTCAACATCTTCTTTAACTCCAATTGCTTCAACATTGTTAAAGCATTCAAAGCCAAATCTGCTTAACTTTAAAGGAGTTTGATACATACGTCATTATTGCTTACTTTGTTCATTTATTTAAGCTTTTAATTTCTATAAAAATCTACCTAAGTAAGAGGCACTAATATCTGCATTTCTTTGTAGCATATGTTAAAGCAAGCAGGGTACTTACTATTTATGTATTGAGAAAAGTAGGTAGATGGACTTGCCAAAAGTGTACAAGTTAGTTGGTGAACTCTAAAAACTAGCAAGTTAGTTGGTGAACTCTAAAAACCAGTGACTTATTTAATGATCTTGAAAAAGCAATGTGTATTTAATTAGGTTGATCAAAGTGTTAGTGGAACCTGAGATCAATAGAGGAGATTGACTCATAGAAGTAGAGTAGGAACCCAGGAAGGGACAAACCACTATAAAATCTTGTGTACTTGTTCTATAAAATTTAATTCCTCTTATTTTAAGCACACTTCTTAAGTTATTGGCTAATTGAAAGCTCAATTCATTCCCCCCCCCTCTCATTCTTGAGCTAACATTTAGCAAGGGACTAACACTATTTTGGTTATTTTT
>JAYJMB010034197.1:15000-34941 GCA_036873735.1 Pouteria campechiana
TTTTCTTATGGTTGATTTCAATATTTAAATTTGAATTGTTTCTTAGTTATTTTATAAAAAAATTATTTTTGTTACACTCAAATCCCTCATTTTTGTTCACATAGTATCAAACTAGGTTAGATACTCTCCATGGGAACGATCCTTACTTGCACTACTATATGTATTTTTTAGGAGTATAGGTTTTATTTTTAGTTGTCTATGATAGCATACCAATAATGCATTCAATCTGGCTTATCATATTGCAATTATCTTGTATCATATTCAATTATGCTTACATAAGCATTTTTATTGAAAATACAAATATGATGATTTAAAGTATATATCTATACAACTTATGCAAATTTTACGTGGATAATCATATTGTGATTTATAATGAAAAGTATAATGAAAAATATCAAATTAACAAAGTGACAAAAGTGTAGAAATTTCTAAATGCAGGACCACAAATGCATAGTGTAGCTGCCTATGTCTACCGCCTACCAATTTTTCAAACCATACGAAGCAATGAAGCAACAAACCACCTGGCATCCCCATGCCACCTATGAGCATAGCCAATATCATATATCACCTGTGAATGGACAGCTATATGCGTTTGAGAGCTTCACCAAAAAACCAACCACAGCCAATTCACCTTACCGCATGCCATGCCGCCTTAAGCACAGTTGAATGTTGTAGCTGCCTGCAGTACTGCCTACTGATCCCAATGATCAAAATTTCAATGTTGTTGAACCTGTGATTATTAAAGATCTACTTGACCCTTAACCTTATAATTCTCAAGCAACTCAAGCCAAAGCATTCAACCTTTTTTCATTACTTTTCAAGGCTTGTCTCTACAACATTACGGGAAGACTACAACATCAAGAGCAACATGATCAAGTCTTCCCCAACACTCAACAAGAAGCATGCTCAAAGTGTAAATCTTTTCTTTTTATATTTGTGTAATCCTTAACTTGGTATTGAAGACCATAGTTAAGAAGAGTAGTTCTAGTCTATTGGAGCATGTCTCACAGCCAATTTGCTAATTTGTTTATGACTCCTAGAGCTGGAATCTAGAAGAGTGTAGTAGCACTAAGTTGACACCCCCTTGAGCTAGAATCAAGAAGAATAAGTGTGTATTCATTAGGGTGTGTCTTGCGAACAACTTGTTAATTGGTTATGCCCCCTAAAGCTAGAATCTAGAAGAGTGTTAGGGTGCACTATTTGTATTTTCATTATAGAGAAATAGTGGAATCCAAGGCACAAGAGATGTGCTTTTGGAAAAGTGGAGTAGGAATGGTTGCCTAAACAACTATAAAAAATAGTAGTGTCGATTGTGTGTTTGATTAGCTTTCTTGCATTTATCTTTCTATTTTATATATTCCATTGCATTTTGCACAATAGCATGAATAAGGAGAAATTGATTTAACAAGGGTTTAGCAAAAAACTTTATAAACCCAATCCACCTCTCCCCTCTTAGTTTAAGCCAAACCTTATTATGGGACCCAACAGGCAAGACCCAAGAAATACCTTTAAACATAGTATGGGTGAGGAATTCTTCCTCAGTGCTAGTGGAGATGCGCGTGTTGGATTTTTCAATAGTTATTATTGAGTTTGAGAAAATAGGAAAGCTTAGGAAGAAAGGAAAGGTTGGAAAGAAAGAACAAGAGCATAATTTGTGAGATTAGAAAAATAAAGAAATACCATAATGTCACCTTATACAAAGATCTTGCATTAAAACCACCTCAAGTTTTAGAAAAGGTGAGATACCAAAGTAGAAAACTTGTAACTATTTCATTATGTCTTATTAAAATCTAGTACACATGGGCAAATGTCACTCCAACAATGTGTCCCTATACAAAGACATTGTATTTGTCAGCAAAAGCTGACAACAGAAGCTTCTATTTTTTAAATTCAAAAAATATAATTTTGCTAAGGCCTATGTAAAATGAGAAAGTTTCTACCAAAAGAGTTAAAAGGTAGAAAGAAAGAGATGTCAATCAAACAAAAGTTCTCGAAAGTGTAATCTAAACAAGAGGCATTGGGCAAAAGCATTAAAGATTATGGAAGTAGAAATATCATTCAAATGCGTAAAGACATTATACAATGACATCTTAATTCAGAAATAGAAGGGTAATTCATGACTTCATTATAAACATGGAATACAGTGAAGCAAACTTCAACTTTGATAAAACAAACATGCCACTCACTAGTAGTGACCAAAGAAAAAGCTAAAAGCGCTTATTTGTAGTGATAAAGGGAAAAGTAAGAGGGGAAAAGAATAAAAACTCTATAAATTTATTGGGTTAGGACATCTATGACTACCTTGAGTTCGATAATTTGGTGCCAAGTATCTGCTAACTCTTCCCCCAGGGGCCTTTACTCGATCTAGAGCCTCCATTTGCCCAATGGCACATTTAGTAAGGCATCGATTGGCCATCCAAACTAATGCATAGGAGGACTCGTGTTAAGTATTAAGGAACTCGATCTCTAGGAGCAATTTATCCATCTCTTCGTTGGAGGCCTAGTGACTACTCGAATTGGAGCTCTTTGGGTCCATCTCTAGAATAATCTTCAATAGTTCAAAAATGGAAATAGGCAGTAACCTATATAAACTATGTGGAACAAGTATCTATGCATTGGAAAAGCTTTCATGGGTGGAAAATTAAATAAGGGCTAAAATAGCCTATATTAATATTGATACATAGGTCTACATTAATGCTGATGTGCACACTTATGTTTTATGAGCATAAAGAATTAAACCTAATGAAAGTAAGCATAGAAGACTAATCGAACCAAGAAAATGAGTTCCATCATGCTTCCTTAAGGGGAACTAATGTTAGAAAACCATCACATAGGATAAGCTCTACAACTTATAGACTAGCCATGTTAAACTCTAACTTCAATAAGAGGCCTATTCCAACCCAAACACAAATCTGCATAGCTTTACTTGAAGCCAATACTTTTAAAAAAAAAAGGACTTCTAATAAAAATAAAAGATGTATAACCCTTAGGAACATTTCTCTAATCAGGAAACCTCACTTTTTTGGCATAAAACATCGTTCCACTTGCACACCAACACAAGCTCAACTATAAAAACACAAGTATGCATAATTTATGAATATAAGCTATCTCAATTATCTTTATACCCCTCTTATGTTCTTATTACTTACTTGTGTAGAGTCCTATAGTATGGCTTACCCCAAGAGGGGAGGGGTAAATTGGGTATATAAAAATTCATTACTTAACCCTTATTGAACCATTTTCCTCTTTTTGTGCTTATGTGTGGTGAATTGTAAAATAAATAATAAAATAGTAAAGTGCAAAAAGAATAAAGTAGATAATCAAACACTCACAAATAATACAATTTTTATAGTGGTTCAAGAACCCAATCACTACATCCACTCTTACAAGAGCACACACTTATTGCACCTTGGGTTCCACTATATCCCATATAATAGAAATACAATAGTGCTCCCAGCACTCTTCTAGATTCCAGCTCTAGGGGGCATAAATAGTATTCCCAACACTCTTCCAGATTTCAACTCCACAGGGCTTAAACATAGTACTCTTAGCACTCTTCTGGTTTTCATGAGCTCATTAGAAAACTCACTAGTTTCGAAGATCACTAGTAAACTTGATAGTTTTCTAGAGCTCACCAACAATTTATACAATGTGATTTTTCTGAGCTCACCACAAACTCACTGGTTTTCATATTAACCAGAAAACTAATATAAATTTAAGCACAGAGGAAGATGAGATCTTTTACAGCTCTAGTAATAAAAAAAGATCTTCCCAAAATGTAAACTTAATTACCATAAAAATGTGCAAATTGAAGCTCATAAAAGATAAATAACAATTTAAGTTCTTAGCCATGAGTGGAAGGATTTACATAAAGTTAAGCTCATTAGAAATATTTTCCTTCACCTCCTTTGAATCATCCAACTTATCTCCTTAAATAGATCTTCAAAAACTTAACCGTTGTAGAAGAGAAAGTGGGGATTGATGCAGGAATGAGAGTAGCTTTCAACTATTGTGATCTCTACCATTGGGATGTATGCCTTCTGATTTGTCTTGAGTCATTATAATGTTGTTATTTTTTAGAGAGAAAGATGAGCTATTGTTGAAATGTCTTTTATTATTTTGACTTGACACAGTTGAAAAACTTACAACACTACTCATTGCCAGAAATGGTGACTAAAATGAGTCTACATGATGAAAGCACGAGTATAGATGTCATTTAGATGCAAGTCACATAAATCAATTTTTCTCTAAGTCATGACCTCTCTTTGTCTGCATTTGTCTTCCACAAGTTTTAGACGAATTCTCCCATGAGATTTGTCTGTCAATTGATTCTTCATGAGTATGATTTGTCTATTGTAAGTAATAGATGAACTCTAGTGCCATAGATGAAGTCAAATTATTTATAGACAAACTTTACTTTGTCTTGCTCGAACAGATAAAGTTGGATGTTGTTCCTTTGTTCCACATTTGTTTGTTGAAAGTGACAGAGAAACTCTACTTTACTTTGTCTTAGAAGAATTAGGCTTTGCACTTTGTCTATAGATTTATCTATAGTAAGTTGTAAATGAATGTGCTTGTGCATTAAAGTTTACTTGTCTAAGAAGTTACTTTGTCTATGTAGCTTCGTCTTTTCTCACTATGTGGCTTCCACTTCCTCTTCTACTTTGTCTGTAGAAATAGAAGAATTTGATCCCGAATACAAAGTTGAATTCCTTCTACATATTTTGAGCAATAGATGGAGTTCATCTCTGTAACTTCTTACTTACTTCATTCTTAATTTATGTATCATTACTTAGACGAAGTTACTCTATTTTGTCTATACATCTTGCCTTTTTATCCTCGGGTAAATTCTATCTTCCTGCTTTGCTGGCCAAACAAAGTTGTTGGTCCCTTACACAATGATAGCTCAAGAGGGAGTGAATTGAGCTTTTAAAACTTTTGGCCAAATCAAATGATCAAAGTGCTAAATGAATAAATAGAACAGATTTCACAATACACAACACAAGAATTTTATAGTGGTTCGGCCCTTTGTAGGTTCCTACTCTACTTCTTTGAGTCAGTTTCCCCTACTAATCTTAGGTTTTACTGACAACTTGATCAACTTGATTAAATACATGTTGGTTTTCCCACAAGCTTACCAACTAAGTTACTTATTTTTTAAGCTAACCAAAAACTTTTACAACTTGTTAGTTTTCAAAGCTTACCAACAAACTTGTATCCTTTCTACAAGTTTCCTACTTGCTTATCTCAATACATAAACACCAAGCACTCCGTTTGTGTTACCAAATACTAAAAAGAAGTGTATATATTAATCTCTTACTTAGGTAGGCTTGTACATAAATTCAGAACTTTAAGTAAACGAATAAGTAATATGAGTAAAAGATTCAAACTTCTTTATTGAGAAGCAATTTAGACTTTGAGAGCTCTGACAGAGTTGTAACCATTGGAGTTGAACTTTAAAAGAAGGTTTTGAATGTTTAAAACTTTTGCTTCTTTGTATTTTGTATCTTCGATATGTTCTCTTTTTTTCTTTAGCATCTGAATGCCTCTTTTATAGGCTAAGAGGGATTTTTTTGTTGCTAAATTATGGTAGACTTTCAAACATTCAAAAATATTTTTCTTTACCTTACATTTTGTCTGACGTCTAACTTTATAGCAACCTAATATTCATCTACAACTTTTTCACTGAATTTTCTTAATGTTCACATGAGTATCGGATGCTTCAAAGTAGCTTCTTCGGTTACTCTAAAGTGCCGAGTGAACAACTATATCCTTTGAATGATTTTGGGTACTCAGATTGATTCCACAAAATGATGATAAACCTTCTTAATTTTGACAGATCTTTGCAAAGAAGAGTTTGGATTTTTTGAACTTTTGATGCTTTAGAAAAAGTTGACTCTGAAGTACTATTTGACGACTTTGAAGGTTGCTTACTAACTCCAAAGTAAGGTTGTTGACTTTAAAGTTTGTTTGCTGACTCTGAAGATTGCTGCTGACTCCAAAACATATTGTAATATCTCCAAAGCATGTTTGATTGATTTTGAAGTGTAACTCTCTGAAGCTTATCTGATTTATCCAAAATATGTCTGATTAACTCCGAAGTATATTTTCATAACTCCAAAGCTTGCCTGCTTAACTCTGAAGTATGTCTTGTTGATTTCGAAGTGCACTATGACAACTCCATAACTTCCATGACGACTCTGAAACATACTATGATAATTCTGAAGCTTTCCTATTAGCTCCAAAGTGTGCTATAACGACTCTGAAACTTATCTTTCATTTTTGAAGCTTGCTATCATGACTCCAAAACTTTCTTATTCATTCTGAAGTATGTTATGATGATTTTGAAGCTTATCTATTAACTCTGAAGTATGCTTATGATAATTTTGAAGCATGCTGTAATGACTCTGAAACTTATCTTGAGCTAACTCCGAAGCTTTTCAATTAACTCCAAAGCATGTCTTAATGTCTCCGAAAACGTTCCTATTAGCCTCAAAGCATGCTTTGAAGGCTTTAAGATTTCTATTTTCTTATTTTAAGTATATATGAAATTTATATACTTATTTTTTATGAGCATTAACTTGGTTTCTTCCTTTGATCATCATGAGGATTATTCTCAAGTTAAGTATGGGATAATATTTCTGCAATATGCTTGATAATAAATTGTTAGTACCTTAATGTTTCACTCATGTCTTTGCTCATCATCAAAACTTACTTGGTTAAGAATGTTCATCATCAAAATCAAGCTAGATAGAATTTTCAACATTCTCCCCCTTTTTAATGATGACAAAATAGTGAGTTATATACCTTTCAAAACTTGTCTAACAATAAACTTAAAGTAACTTAATTTGCAGATATTTTAATAAAATTTCTATTGATTAATTGAGTGCAGCTCCCCCTAAATGGATGCATAATATTTTAACTATATTTCATATAAAAGAAATTTTCATATTTATATCAATTTTTTAATGCACATCTTTTCTCAGTTTATACATGCACATATCATATTCTTTTAGTTTATAAATAAATTTTCTCCCTATTTATACATTTACATTTTCTCCCCCTTTTATCATAATTAAAAAGGTGGAAATAAACAAACAATAATATTCAAGACTAATAATGACCAAAATAGCATACATATATAACTTTGTCAATGATAAATTTGTAGATACAACATATGCACAAAGTCAAAATTCTTTACAGAAAGAAAGAAAAATTACATTAGAGAGAAAAAAAAATGTAAAAGGCAGGAGTATCATTAGGGTGGTTTGGGTTTTCTTTTATAGGTCTTGGGAAAGAAAGGTGGAAGAGGGGGTTTGGAATGAGAAGATGATGGTGTAGCAGTGGGCTTGGGTGGTTTTGAAGATGATCTGGGTCTTTTTGGTGGAGAAGATGGGATGAAAAGTGGATCCTTTGGAATTGCTATAGAAGGTTCATGTGGATAAGTTATAGTTTCACAACTTGATACATAGATAAAGTCAATGTGGTTATGAAATTTTGGGTCTAGCAGTTCGGGAAATGCTATAAGAGTCCCTTTTAAGAGGGCTTCTGTATTGGCATTCATGTGGGCTGTGTACTCCTGATAGTACATGGTTATTCTTTCAAGAGGAGCCTTTTTGTGTTCCTTGGGAGGTGTAATTCTTGGCTTCCTCTTAGGTTTGGAGGATAAAAGTAGAGATGAAGGGGTTAAAGAGGATGGTTAAGGTTGTGATTTTGGTTTGAGGTTGGTGGTGGTAGTGAAGATTTTAGTTTTTGAAAAGTAACTGGTGGAAATTGTATTTATCTTATTCTCTTGGATAGAGCAATCTGAAAGTTGAGGGTATGGAAGAGGAAGATTGTCAGCAATGGTCTCTAGGTTGGTATTGTTATAGAAAGAGAATTTTTTTCTAGTAAGAATAAAGAATTGATTAGGACTTGAGGAAGATGGAAACATTATTTTGATTGGTTTTGATGCTGGAAGCATCTGAAGAAGTTTCTCAGAGTACTCTTAAAGAATTGACTCTCTATCAGGAATATGAATTATGTGACCTTTGGAAGTCAATGGAGGATTAGGAAGAAGTTAAACCATCTGTAAAATGTTAGGATCCTTAAGTTTTGAAAATGGCAGTTCTTGAGGGGGTATAATGATGTTTTGAGGGGGTATAATGATTTTGGTTTTATTCACAAACTCAAAAAAATTCATCCTGATTGGATTGGTAATATGAATGAGAATGTCAGGATTATCAAAAGTTAGTTTTGGAGGAGATTTTAGAAGAGTTGGAGTTTTTCTCCATGCTGGACGAATTACGAGTGAGTCCCATTCTGGTGGAACTTGATCAATTCGTTCAGGAAAGAGTTCTCCAGATAAATAAAGATCTTTTTTAGTAAAGCCCAATTCATCAAATGGTCCTAGGGAAAGAAAGTAACATTAAGGAATTGGTACTTTGAGAGGATACTTTCATATCTAACAATGGCTCGATGAGGATTGGAAAGATAATCCTAAGGCATGCTTGGAAAACTTCAGAAACTGATGGAGGTGATGAAGGAGAGGCGTGAGTTGGAGGAGATGGAGAGATAATTTCAACAGGTTTACTCTAATGTTGAGCAACCTTTGGAATTGCAAAAGATGATGATGGATGAGGAGGTGAGTGTGAGCGAGAAGACATCACTATGATGGGAGAGTTGGTTTTGACTAGAGAGAAGTGATGTGGACGTGATGGAAATTAAGTTGGAGGTGGAGAGAAATGAGGATGATAGGCTTGACCTTTGAATGATTTTGCTAGAGATTGTAGAGAATCAAGTCTTTGATCAATCTTATTGGCTTTAGGGATCATAGAAGACATGGCAGTGGAAAGATTATGATCTATTCTATTCATTTAAATAGCTAGAGTAGATAGATAGTGTTGAATCATTGTATCTATCTTCTAGGTGTTGTGGGATTGGTTATATAGTGGAAATTGATGAGGTGGATGGTTGATGAGAATGAGTAGATCGAATAGGTGATGGGAATCCAATGGGAGTGTGTGATGGTATAATTGCTGCTACTGTTTCTTTAAATACATTTTCTCTCAAAGTTTCTTCCAATACTTCTTCTCTGATAGTTCTCCGTTCCTCTCTTGGAACTTCTTCTGTTCTCTCAGCTTTAGATTGATCTTCTCTACTGGCTCTTGCTTCTACTAGTGGACTCATGAATTCTTGTCTTTCTGTTCCTTCTTTTTCTTTATGTGAGGAGTGCTCTTGCCTTGGTTCTATGACCTATTCTATGACATCTCTCCTTTTTATTCTTTCATTAGGTTTGGATCCCTTTAGTTGAGTTGCTCTTCTATGTTTTTCAATGATCCAACCTTGTGCTATTAGCTTAAAGCCCATCCTTTTCAGAGTCTTCTCATCTGATGTATTTGTATTTCTTAGAAGTTCTTCATTTTCATTTGAAAAGTTTTCTCCTACTTCCCTCATCAGTTTTGTCAGAGTCATTCCATAACGTAGGGGAAACCTTGTGGTGCTCTTGATTAAGTGAATGTGATCTAGCATTAATTTGGCTAGATTCATTTTTCTCCTATTCTTCAATACCCACATAATTTTAGCATCCTTTTCAGACACATCACCAGTAGCTCCTCCTCTAGGATAAACATTGTTCACAAAAATAAGATATTCTAGCTTAAGATTTACATTCAGATGACTAGCATGATGATAATTTTCTTTCTCATCTATTTCTGTTTCTGCTAAATCTGAGAACAGTTTTGCTCCCGAAGGTCATACTATCTCTCCTTCTTCAGAGAGATTGAAACAATTTTTTAAACTCTCTACAGATATTTTAATCTTTATTTCTCCTATCCATGATTTTTCTATCATTGTGTTGAAATTACAGATAAGTGCCCTTACAAGTCTAAGATATAGACAGTCTCTGTAACTCACATATTCATTCCAACCTTAGTATCTGAACCATCCAAATATTTCTAATTGGATACCAAAGGCTTCAAAATTGAATATTTTTTCCTTTTACTATTCTCCTATACTCATATCTTTCTAAAAATCTAGAGTAATCTATTCAGAAAAATTACCTCAAGTGTATCAACTTCTCGTTTGTTCTTTTTGGTTCTTCTTCTTGTGGAGAATCATCTCTTTCCTTTTCTGCTTTCTGCTCCTTTGGTTATCGCCATTTTGATAGAGAAAGCTAGGGTTTTGAATGGAAATGGGAGTTTCTGGATAAGATGTTGGAGAAGGCAGGAAGAGAGATGGAGAGAGTTGAAATAGATATTCGAAAAGAGTGGAAAAATGGAGAGTCTTCTTTGAAAGGGAGGGAGGTATCGAGAGTTTAGAGAAGAAGAGTTTAGGTTTTTAGAGAGGTTTCAAAAACTTAAATGGATTGAGTGCTTTTGGATTTTACTTTTGGTTTAAAATTACTCCGAAACACTAATGTGTTTTGGCTTTGGATGCTCCAAAAGAGAACTTTCAAAGGCAACGATTCAATTTGGGATTTTTGGTTGCTCTGATGTATTTCTTCGAAGGGTTTTGTTTGGGCCTTCGGAGGCTCTGAAGTGAACTTTGGAGGCTACAAAGTATAAAATTTGACTTAACTCTGAAATTTTATAAAATATATTTTTTTGAGTTTTGGATTTTAAGTTTTATATATTAATTATCCTTTTTTACCCAGTAATACACATTTATTTAGAAATCATTACCAAGATAGACAATTAAATATGTATTTATACATTTCTTGGAAAATGAAAGGTTATAATGTATTTTATTTTATGTTTTACATAGATGAAAACACAAAATGGCTAATTTATTAGATAAATTAAGCATTTTATGCATTTGGATTTAGAATGCCTATTTCTCTTCTTATCATGTTAAATATTTCTTTTGGAAGTGGTTTTGTAAAAATACCTACTAGCTGATTTTCTGTTGGGACAAATTCTAAGCAAATGTCATGGTTTTGAACATAGTCCCTAATAAAATGATACCTAATTTCTATATGCTTAGTTCTAGAATGTAAAACTGAATTCTTAGTTAGATTTGTAGCACTAATGTTATCACATCTGATAGGTATATCAACAAAGTTAATGCCAAAATTGTTTAATTGTTGTTTCATCCATAGGATCTGAGCATAACAACTGCCTAATGCTACATATTCAACCTCAGTAGTTGATAATGCTACTGATGTTTGTTTCTTAAAGAACCATGAAATAATCATGCTTCCTAGAAATTGGCAAGATCCTGAGGTACTCTTTCTATCTACTTTATATCCAATGAAATCTGCATTTGAGTATCCTATTAAATTAAAATATAAACCTTTTAGATACCATAATCCAAGATTTGGTGTATCTAAAAGATATCTAAATATTATTTTTACAGTAACAAGATGTAAATCTTTTGAATCTGATTAGAATCTAGCACATATGCATACACTAAACATTATATTAGGTCTACTAATAGTTAAATATAGCAAAGATCCTACCATGCTTCTATAAAGTTTTTGGCAAATAGACTTACCTTTTTCATCTTTGTCCATTTTTATTGATGTTCTCATTAGCGTTCTATGCTTTTCCCATCTTCAATGTTGAACTTCTTTAGAAGTTCTTTTGTGTATTTGGCTTGATGAATGAAAATTCTTTCTTTCATCTGCTTAATTTACAGTCCCAAGAAGAAGAAGTTGAGTTCACCCATCAAGCTCATTTCAAATTCTCCCTGCGTTGTCTTGAAAAATTCTTTGCAAAGATCTCATTAATTGCATCAAATACTATATCATCAACATAAACTTGAACTATAAGAATATCTTTCGTTACATGTTTAATGAAAAGAGTAGTGTCAATTTTGCTTCTTGAAAAATCTTTCTCAATGAGAAATTTGCTTTAACCTTTCATACCAAGTTCTGGGAGCCTATTTTAAACTATAGAGAGCTTTCTTTAGTTTGAACACATGATTTTGGTCATGAACATGATTTGGGTTATGAGGATCTTCAAACCCAGGTGGTTATTCTACATAAACCTCTTCATTAATAAATCCATTTAAGAATGCGCTCTTTACATCCATCTGATATAACTTGAAGTTCATATAGGATACAAATGCAAGAAGCATTCTAGTGGCTTCAATTCTTGCAACAAGAGTATATGATTTTTCAAAATCAACACCTTCCTTATGACAATACCCTTTTGCTACTAATTGTGCTTTATTTCTTACTACAATTCCAAATTCATCTAATTTATTCCTAAAGACCCATTTAGTTCCTATAGCAGTTTGATGATTTGGTCTTGGAACAATAGTCCACACATTATTTCTTTTAAATTAATCTAATTCTTCTTACATAGATAAAATTCAGTTTTCATCTTCTAAAGCCTATTCTATGCAAGTTGGTTTTGATTGAGAAATAAAAGCAAAATTTTCACATATTTGGTGCTAAAAAGATCTAGTTCTGACTTTATCATATACATCACCAATTATCTAACTTTTAGGGTGATCATGCATGAATCTCCAATCTTTAGAAAAAATATTATTACCTTCATTGTTTACCTCACTGATGGATGGTCCATCATCCATTTCTTCTTCATCCATCTATGTTTTTGATTGGGAATTTTTGTTTTCTATGTCTTGTATTTTCATTTTCTCAATTGATGTTGTTAGTTCTCATATCTTATCATCAAAATCACTTATCCTCCTAGAGGAATTAGTATTTTATCAAACTTTACATGAATAGATTCCTCTATAGTCTTATTTTTCAGGTTGTAAACTCTAATGCCTTACTAACAATGGAATAACCAAGGAAAATGCCTGCATTGGATTTGTTTTCAAATTTTCCATGGTTTTCTTTGTCATTGTTAAGAATAAAGCACTTATACCCAAAAGTGTGAAAATATGAAATATGTGGTTTCTTGCTATAGTATAATTCAAATGGAGTTTTGTTGAGTATAGATATAGCAAAGATTCTATTAATAATATAACATGCCGTGTTCATTGCTTTAGCCCAAAAATACTATGGGTAGTTGTATTCACTTAACATTGTCCTTGTCGTCTCTTGTAAGGATCTATTTTTTTTTCAACTACTCTATTTTGTTAAAGTGTTCTTGGTGTAGACAAAGTTTGAAGAATTCTATTATTTTTACAAAAATTAGTGAATCTATGATTTTCAAACTCTCCACCATGATCATTCCTTATGGCAACTATATGAGAGCATTTTTCATTCAGTACACGTTTGAAAAATACCTCAAAGAATGAAAAAGCATCATCTTTTGATATTAGAAACATTACCAGGTGAATCTACTAAAGTCATTTGCAATGACATATTTGTAATGTTTCCCTCCAAAGCTTCTTGTTCTTGTTGGTCCAACTATACTTCTTTGTTTGACTTAAATGATTCTTTTACTTACTTGCCTTCCATGCAAGCATCACACAACTTATTATCAAATTTTAGTTTTGGTAGGCCAACAACTAGATCTTTATTATATAATCTTTCAATCAGATTTTGTTGACATGTCTTGGCCTTCTATGCCACAACATGGGTTCATTATTATTTGCAATAAGAAATTTGACTTGGATATCATTTAAATCCACCAAATATACATTTTCATGTCTTTTTTCAAGTACTATAACTGAATTTGAACTATCTAATATTGAACAAGTATGAGATTCAAACATAACTTTGTAACTATTATTACAAAATTAACTTACACTTAAAAGATTGTATTTTAAACCTTCTACTAGTAAAATATTTAAAATTATAATAGAAGGAGGTTGGCCACTTTTACCAATTCCAACTACTCTACTTTTTCCATTATCCCCAAAGGTAACTGTTCCTCTGTTTTTAGCTTTTAGTTCTATGAACACCTCCCTTTCTCCTGTTATGTATCTTGAGCAACCACTATCAATGTACCACTTGCTAGTCTTTGTGGCTCTCAAACACACCTGCGGTAATAAAATTAAGCTATAACTTTTGGTACCCATTTAGGAATGGGTTCAAGTGGGTTAGTCGCAGAATATTTTAGCACCCATTATTTTTTAAATACTACTAATCCATTTTCTTGATATATTATTGCATTTACAACTTTAGCAACTATTTTAGCAATCCAAATCATATTCTTTTTGGGTTCTAGTTTTCTTTTATGATTTTTCTTTCTTTGGTTTCCTATATATTTCTTTGTTTTAAGTTTAAATAAGGTAGTAGTTAAGGTTCTTCTAAGAGCATGATTTTCTACTTTGATTTGCTCAAGTTCTATATTTATATTTTGATCAGTTTTGAGCAATATATTTTCTTGTCTTAATTTAGAGCATTCATTAATAGTTCTTTCAAGCTCTCTTTTAGTTTCCTTATGTTTAGCTTTTAATGTTTTGTAATATGAATATAGTTCTTCTAGTAATTCTTCAATATCAAAACTTTTAGTTTTTAAATTTACCCCATCATTATAGATGGCCATAAAGCTTATTTCTGTATGATGCTCTTTCTAATCTTTTCCTTTGGAGCTAAGTGAGTTGAACTGAGCTTCATTTTCTTCTTCTTCTTACTCGAGCTTTCTTGCATCACATTTTCCATCATTTCCCATGAAGCCTTAGCTTTTTTCTTCTCTCCAAATTTTCTACTATTAGAAATATTTTTTTGTCAAAGTAAGATTTATACCTTTTCTTCTTGACTCCTTGCTCTTTATGTAGTTCTGGGCAATCAAATTTCATATGCCCAGGCTTGCTATAATTGTAATAGATTAGAAATTCCTTTTTCTTATCTTTACTTTTGAAGTTCTTGGAATTGTTTCCAAATCTTTTCTTCTTGATCATATTTTTGAATCTTCTAGTTATCATTGCCATATCCTCATCATCTTCACTGGTTGAGGCTTCTCCTAAAGATTCTTCATTTTTTAATTTTGCTTGTAAAGCTATTATTTTCTTGCCTTTGACTTCATCTAGAGCTTTTTATTTTGTTAGGGCTTCATGGGTCATGAGTGATCATATGAGTTCTTCTACTGTCACCTTTGTTCAATCTTTTGCTTCCTGTATAGCAGTCACTTTAGGCATCCAATGTCTAAGCAGAGATCTCAAGATTTTCTTTACTAGCTTGGACTCTTGTATTTTTTTCCTAATTTCTTTAAGATTTTGGTATTTTTTGAAATCTTCCAAATATTTCAGAAATGTTTTTTGATTCCTTCATAAAGAAGGCTTCATATTCCTGCACTATAAGATTTATCTTAGTTACCTTCATTTGCTACCTTAAATTTATACCAGATTTCCTTAGTTGAATCACATGCAGAAATCTTTTTAAACTCAGAAGAAATTAGTGCACAGTAAAAGTAGTTATTTGCCTTAGCATCATGTTCTACTATTTATATATCTTCTAGATTGTATTTGTATTTAGTGTTAGTGACATTCTTTACATTTTTCACCGTAATCCACAACTGGTAATCTGTGATAGTCAAGAAGTTTTGCATTCTTATTTTCTAATACTCATAATTGGTTTCATCAAATAAAGGAGATCTGAAAGTGGATTGTCCTTCAACAGATGTATTGTAGAACATACCAGCCATTTCAATTTCTTCATAAGATAATATATTGGTAATCAAAGTTTAAATAGTAAATTCTGCTCTGATACCACTTGTTGGTTCCTTACACAATGGTAGCTCAAGAGGGGGGTGAATTGAGCTTTTAAAACTTTTGGCCAAATCAAATGATCAAAGTGCTGAATGAATAAATAGAACAGATTGCACAATACACAACACAAGAATTTTATAGTGATTCGGCTCTTCCTGGGTTTCTACTCCACTTCTCTAAGTCGGTTTCCTCTACTGATCTCAGGTTTCACTAACACCTTGATCAACTTGATCAAAGACATGAAGGTTTTCCCACAAGCTCACCAACTAACTTACTGGTTTTCCAAGCTAACCAGAAACTTTTACAACTTGTTAGTTTTCAAAGCTCACCAATGAACTTGTATCCTTTCAGCAAGCTCCTTAAGTGTTTATCTCAATGCATAAACACTAAGCACTCTACTTGTGTTACTAAATACTAAAAAAAGTGTATAGATTAATACCTCTTACTTATGCAAACTTATACATAAATTTAGAACTTTAAGTAAATAAATAAGCAATATGACCAAAAGATTCAAACTCCTTGATTGAGAAGCAATTTAGACTTTGAGAGCATTGACAGAGTTGTAGCCGTTGGAGTTGAACTTTGAAGAAAGATTTTGGATGCTCAAAACTTTTGCTTCTTTGTATTTTTGTATATTCAATATTTTCTCTTTTTTTCTTTAACATCTGAATGCCTCTTTTATAGGCTGAGAGAGATTTTTTCGTTACTAACTGTGGTAGACTTTCAAACGTTCAAAAATATTTTTCTTCACCTTACATTTTGTCTAACATCTGACTTTGTAGCAATCTGGTATTGGTCTGCAACTTTGTCGCTGACTTTTCTTAATGTTTACATGAGTATTGGATGCTCTGAAGCAGCTTCTTTGATTACTCCAAAGTGATGAGTGAACAACTATATCCTTTGAATGATTTTGGATATTCTGATTGATTCTCCAAAATGACAGTAAAACTTTTTAATTGCAATAGATCTTTGCAGAGAAGAGTTTGGATTTTCTAAACTTTTGATGCTTCAAAAAAGGGTGACTCCGAAGTACTGTTCGATGACTCTGAATTTTGCTTGCTGGCTCTGAAGTAAGATTTTGAAGACTCCGACGTAAGGTTGCTAACTTTAAAGTTTGTTTATTGACTCTAAAGATTACTTGCTATCTCCGAAGTGTATTTTGATATCTCTGAAGCATGTTTGATTGATTTCGAAGTGTAACTCCATGATTCCAAAGCGTAACTCCATGATTCCGAAGTATGTCTTCACAACTTCGAAGCATATCTGATTTACTCTAAAATGTGTCTGATTAACTCTGAAGTGTATCGTCATAACTCTAAAGCTTGCCTGATTAACTCCAAAGTATGTCTTATTAATTTTGAAGTGTACTGTAACAATCCAAAATTTTCATGACAATTCTGAAACATACTGTGACAATTTTGAAACTTTCCTATTGGCCCCAAAGTGCGCTATGACAACTTTGAAACTTGTCTTTTGTTTTCGAAGCTTGCTATGATGACTCTAAAACTTTTCTGTTAGTTCCAAAGTTTGCTCTGATGATTCCGAAGCTTATCTGTTGACTTCGAAGTATGCTTATGACGACTCTGAAGCATGCTGTGACAACTCTAAAGATTATCTTGGGTTGACTTTGAAGCTTTTCAATTAACTCTAAAGCATGTCTCGATATCTCCAAAAATGTTCCTATTGGCTCCAAAGCATACTTTGAAGACTTTGAGGTCTTTATTTTCTTGTTTTAAGTATACATGAATTTTATATACTTATTTTTCATGAGCATTAACTTGGTTTCTTCCTTTGATCATCATGAGGATTATTCTTAAGTTAAGTATGGGATAATATTTTTACAATATGCTTGAGAATAAATTGTTAGTATGTTTATATTTCACTTATGTCTTTACTCATCATCAAAACTTACTTGGTTAAGAATGTTCATTATCAAAATCAAGTTAGATAGAATGTTCAACAAAAGTATTTTCTTTGTGCATAATTATCCGAGTGTCTATTTCTTTATCTTTCTTTATTTGTCTAAATCATTAAAGAGATTACTCCTCCTTGCTTTGACTCAGACAAACTCTGGCCAATTGATAGTTTAAATTTCTCGAACAACTTTGTGCTCCTTAACCATGGCTTCGATTTGTATGTGCTTCGCATTTGTCTGAAGGGATTTCTCATTGGATTTTATAGATAAAGCAAACTCCGTATAGCTCATCTTCGAAGCTTTGTTTTCTTCTACTTCTTTCTCCTCAAGTTGTATTCTTCAATATAGTTCATTTGGAACATAGCAAATGGTTGTGGCAACTGATCATATTCTTGCACTTAGAACTTTTTCTGCATTTACTATGTTGTTAGCATTATATTATCAGAATCTATGTACATCCTTTTGTGATGTGCGCGCGTAATGGAGAAAGGATAATATACATCTTCATTCAAGCACTTAATATGATATTTCAATAAAGCTCAATGCAAAATATATGATTCAATATATTAAAATGTTAACTAATATTAAGAGCACCATGAAATAATACTTGCATAATTAAACATTCATGATCATGTATACATTTCACATTATGAATTAACATTTATCAACTTATAATTATGTGATTTAAGCACTTTTTATTTATCTTAATATAAGTTTTGTTATCATCAAAATCAAATATAATAATCTTAACAACTTGAGCATCAGAGTATTCATGTCTAGATTACCCCTGAAATACTTTAATGTTTTCTTTGTCTTATTAGGTTTTTTTTACAATTTTTTTGGAGAGCAATTTGGGTTAAAGCCCAAACACATATTTCATAATTTTTTTATATTTATATTATATATATATATATATATTATTTTTATATTTCTTCACCAAATTTTAGGAAAAATTGTTGGACATGTTGAAGAGGAGACGGGTGGTAGACATGTGGTCAATTTTGTAGGAAAGAGAGGAATTCTTTTGGTTTATTTTCTCCATTACAAAAGCTTTTTGTATATTTAGGAGATTTTCTCCTAGGACCCATTAGGCCTGGCATTAAAATTTTAGTTGTGAAGAGAAGTACCTTTAGAAACAAAGCTTTTACAAAAAAAATAATATAAATAAAAACTCTTGAAGTGTTTGACCTAGTTATCTAACAAGTACAGTCATTGTTATTTGATGTTTGGCCTATTTATTTGAAAAGTACAGTTAGTGTTACTTGTATATTTGACTTAAAAATGCTGAAAGTACTTTAGGTATTAAAATTATCAAAAATAACACAAAATACTAATTAGTCTAACAATTTTAATAGTAAAAATATTTGTTTAAAAATATATTTATAAAATATATCTATATTATATATTGATTAAGAGAATAGATATTATTTTAAATTTATTTCATATATCTTATACAATATATATGAATTACATAAAACATATTTTTATATATTTTATAAAAATTAAATTAATATGTATATAGTTTTATATAAAGATATACTATATAAATTTTTATATTAAAAATAATATTAATGTGAATAATATTTTATTAATACATAATATGTAAATATATATTATAAGTAAGGGGAATACTTTTATAGTTAATCTTTATCTAGGCGCATCTTGATAATTATGTGAAATTTGAGCAGATAGTTAATCTTATTATTATCCTAATTTAAGAGTGAATATCAACTCGCTAAAATTGTTTCATTGTTTTTTTGACTATTTTTATATTTTTATTTCATACAAAAATTCACACATACATATTTACATATATTTCATATTTATATATTTTTATCTTTTGTATGTTATATCTTATATATTTGTATTTTACCTTTCATATTGTATATTTTTTATTTTGATTTTTAAAATTTATTTTTTAATAGTTTTTACACAAAATACATTTTATTTATTTATATTTTATATATTTACTATTTTATTTAGATATATTTTATATGTTACTTTATTAGGAAAGCATTATAGCAAGTTATAAAAAGATGAATAAAATAAGAAATTCAAAGGCTTTTATATTATTTATTTTTGTACTATAAAAGTTGTTTTGGGAAAACTATAAATTTAAGCTTCTTTCTAACTATAAAAGATGAGCTTTTGTAATGAAAAGAAAGATACTTTTTTATTTTGGGCCAAACAGCATGTAAATAGACAAAAAAGCACATTTGAAGGCCATGAAGCGGTTTTAACTCTTCCAACTGTAGGGCTAAACAGGCCCTTAAAAACAACTTTTGTAGTGTTAGGGAGCTCTAATACAAATACCCATCATTCGGCTAGCACTAGGCTACATCAGATCTCAATCCTAAGAGATACCTTTTTTCAACTACTATACAGTCCCGTGAATCTAGGACAAAAGATGAGTATTCTCTCGAAGTCCTCCTCTAGGCATGAATCTGCATCCTGCTTATGTATTGACTATATATATA